>RBNI01001322.1:0-23034 GCA_003990745.1 Jimgerdemannia flammicorona | reverse complement strand
TTTTTTGGATATAATATACCTGGCTCAATAGAGGCAAATTACAAGGTTGGGGTTTATACAGTTTGGCTTGAGCCTCTAGTTACTTTGTTGAAAAGTAATAAATTGTTTTATAATTTCTAAGGTTCTTGATATTTAGTGATATATATAATTGTCAAATCTGCTTTTAGAAATAGAACAATACAGAAACTCTCCAAGATATGCAAGAATATACTTCTATTACTTAGAAACTACACTATAAGGCAAACCTTCTATCTCTGAACATAATCTCATTCTTGAAAAATTCTGACTTATACAGGAGAACTCTTATATTAATTGATAAATCAATATAATCTCTCTGGGAGATATATATATATTAAGTTACAATCCATACATATTAAGAAGAAACCAAGGCCCAGATGTGACATTATTTCTGTCATTTTGATAAAGAAACTGATTTAGAAATTAGATAAGTATATATATATATATAGTTAAGAAGACTCAAGAAGAAGAAGACGAAGAGCTCTTTAAACTTCTGAAGGATAAAGATAATGAGAAAGACAATATCTAAGAAATATAAAGATATTTTTCAAGAACCTCAAGAACTACCACTAGTTCAAGTAGTAGAATATAGTATTGAGACTATTTCTAATTCAAACCCACCCTACTATAGAATCTATCAATTAGTCCAGTCTGAGCTAGAAACTCTCAAGGAATAACTAGTAAAATTAATAAGTAAAGGTCAAATGATGCACCAATTCTCTTTGTCTGCAAGAAGGATAGA
The DNA here is from genome assembly GCA_003990745.1 of Jimgerdemannia flammicorona. NCBI lineage: Eukaryota > Fungi > Mucoromycota > Endogonomycetes > Endogonales > Endogonaceae > Jimgerdemannia > Jimgerdemannia flammicorona. The sequence continues at coordinate 22,274 of RBNI01001322.1, read as the reverse complement.
AGTCTCTATATGTATACTGATTATTGAGTACTTAATAAGATTTCAATTAAGAACTAATATATACTTCTAAGAATTGATAAACTACTCAACTAAGTATATAAGGTGAAGACCTTCTCACTCATCAATCTTATATCTAGATATTACCAAATCTATATCAAAGAAGAAGTTATCCACAAGACAGCTTTTTGAATAAGATTTAGATATTACAAATTCTGTGTAATACTATTTATCTCACTAATATACCAACAACCTTCCAAATATTAATGAATGAAATCTTTTGAAAATACCTCAGAGTATTTATTCTGGTCTACTTAGATGATATTCTGGTATATAGGATAAGCAATATTATTCACTAACAATACTATTTCTTTAAGAAGAAAATCAAATACCTAGACTATATTATTTCTGAAAATAGTATTGCAGTCAACTTCAAGAAGACCTAAGTAATCTGTAATTGGTCTATTTCAAAGACTCACAAGAATTCAATGAACTAGCAGAATATTATAGGAGATTTATTCAAGGATTTTCTACAATTGCTACTCTACTTATAAATCTTGTTAAAAAAGGTGCTAATATTGAAAAAGAATAGACAGAAGAGTGTACCACAGCAATGAATACCCTCAAAAGTATACTGACTGATATACTAATCCTGATAAGTCCTGACCCAGCAGAACTCTTAATAGTTACCACTGATACTTCAAATATTGCTATTAGAGCTATTCTGATTTAATACAAATACTCTGTTATCTATCCATTTTAGAAACTCAATAAATATGAAAGAAACTATATCATTTAAGACAAAGAACTCCTCACTATCATCCAATCTCTACAGGTATAGAGATAATTTCTCTTTGGCAAAACATTCATCTTATGGATCAACTATCAAGCTCTTTAATATATTCAGATACAGCCAATCCTTACAGAAAGACAGGTCCAATAGATATAGATCCTTGTACTATTCAATATTAAAATCAAGTACATTACTAGAACTAAGAATGAAGTAGCTAATATACTCTTCCAAAGTATTCAAAAAGTTAATCTCACCACAATCAGTAATATTGTTACCAGCCTATTCAAAGACATTAAGAAGAAGTATACCAAAGATACTAATATATAAAAAATCACTAGACAAATTCTCAATAAAGATAGTAATATTATGAAAATGATCTATAAGAATATATCTGTTCAAAATAGATATATATACCTTGAAAATATAAGAATCTGAGTCCCAGATATCCCAATCTATTTATGAATCCTATATGAACTATATGATACCCTAGTCAGATATCTAGATTTTAACAAGATATACTAATATATTATCTGAGACTTCTACTGATCCAAAATAATATCTGATATTAAGAACTATATATATTCTGCAATATCTACTAAAGATATAAGTCCAGCAATCAGATACTAGCTAGTACTCTACAACCACTATAAATTTCTACCTAGAATTGAAACCATATTAGAATGAACTTTATTATCCAGTTACTAAAAACTAAGAAGAGAAGAGATGTAATTATCATTTTTATCAATTACCTTAGTAAGACCCACTTTATTACAACAACCACCACTGTAAAAATACCAGAAACAAGACAACTGTTTATTAATAATGTGTTCTGTCTTTATAAACTACCCTCAGCAATTATCTCAGACTGAGATGTAAAGTTTACAAATAATTTTTAGCAAGTTCTCTCTGAGAGCTTAGGAGTATAATTGAAAATATCTATAGTATACCATCAACAAACAGATAGTCAGATAGAAAGAACAAATTGAACTCTGAAGCAGATACTTAGTATCTATTATAGCTATAAGCAAAATGATCAGAATAAAAAGCTGACTCTAGCTGAATTTACATACAACAACAGCTCAAGTAAAAGTACTAAAATGATGAAATTCTACTTAAATTATAAACAATACTTATAAACTCCTATAGTTATTATCCAATCTACAGTACCTGCAATATAAAGAATCTCTAATACCATATAAGGTAATATCTGGCAAATATAAGTTATTCTCATAGAAGTATAATAAGTATAAATAGTATATATTGACAAAAATAAAAGAGAAGTTACCTATGAAATAGTAGAACAAGTATTACTCAGTATCTAGCATCTAACTCTGAGTAATATAGCCTCAAATAGAAGCTTAGACACTGCTATATATTGGATCATTTAAGATTCTTGAAAAATACAGACCTGTTGTATATATATAAGTTAGACCTCCTAGTAATATTAGGAAGAATTCACCCAGTGTTTCACATATCTCAACTTCAGCCATATACTCCAAATACCTTTGAAGGAAGAACTGTATCACCTCTAGATCCAGTAATTATAAATCAGCAATTAGAATATAAAGTTGACCACATTTTAGATCACAAGGACCACCAATTTGGATGAGCTACCAAGCTCACCCAGTACTACCTCATAAAATAGAAATAATATTCTGATTATTATACAACTTGAAAAAAAGAAGATAATTTTTTATTTAATATAGAAGAAGTAGTAACTCTATATAGAAATCTGGTATAATGAAAATTCTGATAGAATTTCCAAAAGTCAGTCTCTAAATAACCCTATAAAGAGAAGTATAAATATTCTGAACAATTTTTTATAGACCACCCACTCCCCCCACAATATGAGTACTTAATAATAATACTAAAAACAAGTCAAAAATAAGATTACTACTATAGTTCTAAGTATAATCAAATATTAATGAAATTCTACTAACTTACAATCTGTCAACATTTAAATCTCTAGAGATTCTGATCCAAATGAAGCCTAATAATATCTTGAAAATTCATATTTCTAGGCTTTCTACTATTAAGAAGAACTTAAGGAGTACTATGAGTTATGATAATTTATCTGTCAACAAGTTACTCTCAGTACTACTAAACAATAAGCCAACCTTTTCATTGACAAATATATCTATAGTTATCAAGAGACTCTATGTTCTTTTTTGCATCTGACCTTAAGTCCTCAACCACCTTTATGGAATATCCCTGAGAACATTGCTGATTTGAGTAATGAATAATAAAGCAAAATTGTTTTTCAAGTAGTCTAGTATACTGTCCTCCAGTTTAATGAATATCTAGAGATTAGTGTTGAGTCTAATGAGTAGGCTTAAATAAAGAAGAGAAGGATATAATGAATTGTTACAAGTCTCTGAAATTTCTGAGAAAAATTTCTATAGGATTTCTAACCAGTAGTTATAGATATCTAAAGTAATATAACTATATATAGACAAACTCAGTGCATTATATTTAGTTATAGCTTTTAAATATATATAAATATTCTCTATACTAAGTATATTGAAACCTTAGCTCTACTTTCTCTATATATGAATAAAGTAGTATTCTTATTACAAACCCTCAGATCTGACTTGTTAATAATTTCAAGCCTGTTAAACTTAGAATATAAGTATGGCCATTCTTATCAATATAAGACTCTGAAAGTAATATCTAGACTCTGCTGCAATAGGCAACTTAGAACTCAGTACTTTTGTTGTGGAATACTTGAAAGAGTAGAGAGTGAAAAGAGAGCATTGTTTATTGATACTAACTTATACACTTTTACATATATTGATGATGTTTATATAATGACATAGTCAGACTATACTACTATATATTAAGTTGCTATAAATAAGATATTTCAATCCTCCCACTTAATGAGATATATTGCAGAATATAGAAATATATATATATAAGACTAACTAAATATAACTAACTGAATGCTATCTAGATAATTAGAAAAGATTGAAATTCCCTACTTATAAGTATGAAAATAGGTTAAGAATATAGTAAAAGACTGATAATATAGATTCAGAATAAAAAAATATTAGAGAAATATATATAAGATATATAGAAATATAGAGATATATATATATTATAACAAACCAAACATATCATATGAACAATTAGTAACTTAGCCAGATGATATGAACACATAGCATAGTAACCAGATACAGCAACTATTTCTGCAGAAAACTGTACAAATAGTCAGACTACCAGATAAGGTATATCTGTGCAGGATCTGTATACCTATGCTGGACCTGCACACTTGTACTGGACCTACACAACTTACCATAAGTAGCAAATCTATAGTTAGCCATATAGCAATCAGATAGTAACTACAATGTATAAAATATCCCAAAGACAAAGTGAATAAATCTCAGTTCTGAAATACAAAGCAAAAGACAAGTCTGCCTACTATACTTTGAGAGATATGCCTGCCAAAAGTCACTTGATCTAGGAAGAATTGCAATACCTATGAAAAATATCTGCTCTATAGCCACTACTAGGAGATTGTGAGTCTTGTCCCTTTCCCACTCTGGTCCACTTTCTAATACAAAGCCTTGGTTAACTTACTAGATAAGCCTGAAGAACTTTGCTATCTTTTTGAGTTATTTACTACATTCCCAGAGAGCCAGCCTTTCTTGCCATAAGCCAGTCTATCTGATGCAACTTTACAGTGATTTGTTCATACAAACAAAGCCAGTCTTTGATGTAACTTTGCCAAGAAGAGAACCTTTCCCAGAAGAGCCCACCAATTCAGGAAGAATTCACAACATCTGAGTTATTCATTTGTTCTCAGTAACCCTGATTCAGGAGAATCTGTACTATCTGAGTTATTATTCCCAGAAGCCCACTGATTCAGGAAGAATCCACTGCCAGTATAATTTCCAGTAAGCTGCCATTTCAGAGAAGCCACACCAAATCAAATCATCTGTCTGAAATTGCATACTTTTGGAGATCATCACTCAAGAAGGAAAACTGCTGAATTGCCAGACCGTCATACATAAGGAACCCGTCACACTACATAGAGATCCTCATACTATACAAGAGATCATCATGCAGAAATCATATAAGGAGAACTACTAAGTTTTCAGACTATTATACACAGAGATCATCATACTACATACAAAATTCTACCAATTCCCAGTTAACTCAAGAAGGAAACCCATTTACACACAAATTGCCACTATATCCAGAGAACTATCTCAATAAGGAAATCTGCATAAATCAACTGCTATGCAAACAGAGGAACTACTACTGTATCCAGATTAACTATTATATCACTAAATACCAAGGATCTCAGGAATCTTAGAACATTTTGTTACTTTTTGACAAAGTATCTGAGGGCTCAAGCCAAACTATACCAACTCCCAACCTTATAATTTGCCTCCATTGAGCCAGACATATTACAATATATAAGATATAGTAGAAGACTTTTAGAAGCCTAAAAAGTCATATAATCTCTATCAAAATACTTAAATATTAATTATTGATATATAGTTTCCATTGGTATAGAGTTGTCTATTATAAGTCTTATTCCTTATATATATAAGTCAAACTTTGCCTTTAGAAGAGCTTTAGTTAATAAATCTATCATCATATACTCTGTTAGAGTGTATTTCAGATATATAGTAATATTTTTTATATATTCTCAAATAAAATGATACTGTATATCAATGTGCTTTATTCTGGCATAATATATAGAGTTCTTTGCCATAGCAATTATAGACTGATTGTCTTATTGGAGTAGCATAAAGTACTATTGATCATATTCTAACTTCTTTAGTAGTTCCTGAAGCATATAGCTTCCTTTGTTACTATAGATAATACTTGATACTCTGCTTATATAGATGACATTACTACTATAAAATATCTCATTTTTCACTAATTTTAAAGAGGTTTTCAGTTGTAGAGTACTGATCATCAATATCTCCTACTCAGTCTGTTTCATATACACTAAATAACTTTATAGTACTCCCACTTAATCTATTATCATTACTTAAATATAGCATATAGTATGCTATATCTGAAGATGTATATACCTGATTGCCATTCAGTATGAATTATTATAGCAAGATGAGTACTGTATCACTTTACTGACTATATATAATATATTAGATCTTACTCTAAGCATAAGATATATGAGAGATTCCACAGCTTATCAATAAAGGATATCATTATCTTCAGATATAGTATTGGACTTTTTAGCCTTATATATATCTCTGTGGGTATTCTAACAGGTTTATATTCACTCATGCTAAATTATTTAAGTATAGTCTAAATATATGTGACTTATAATAGATATATAGTATACTCATATCTGTCATCTTGAACTCCTAGTATAGTATTATCTTTATATTGTTAATCTCACTTGTCATCCTAATCAGAATGATATTATCAACCCAAATTCCTAAATATACTATTCCTGAGAATTTATATTTAGTATATATGTTTTAATATAGTGGATACTTAATCTTAGAAGTATATCAGATTTCTATATCTTGAAAACTTGATCTTCTTTAACTCTACAGAGTTCTCAAATACAGGGGTGGGTGAGTTCGAAGTATATCTGCCCACAGGTTTACTAGTTTCTTTGCTTTCTCTTTGCTTTGAACTATTTTGATATGAGGTTTATTCACTCTAAGATACTGGGTTATTTATACAAGTTTGCTAGCTATAAGGTGACTAAGTTATGACTATATTATGAGACACTTTTTGCAAGTATTGAATCTTTCAATATTTGTGAAATCTTTAATATTTGTAAAGAGTTTACATTTATGAAAACTTTAACAGTTGTGAAACAACAATAACTACTATTTATAAGGCTACACTATATTGGGAATTGGGTTTAGGTACTGTAATCAAATCTCTAATTCCTCTGATTCATGTTCCTAATTCAGATCAATCATCACAACTTCCTTCTGAATAGATAATTTGTCCCTAAAATATCCTATTCAAACTTCCAAGTTTCTACAATTTGTATCTCCTTATACTGTTCAATCTACATCATTACATACTCCCAGTATTGTCTCTTGATATATTTGAAGTCTCCTGGAACTACTCTGTAAAGATGGGCTAGAGCAGGCTCATTATCCTTGAATATCTTGTTGACTTGTTTGGTAGCTGTAATCTGTGTATAAGAGAGCTGACACTCTCTAATCCAGTCTTCTTTTCCCATGTCTGGCTGCGAGTTCAGTAGCTGTCCCAACTTGAAGTATTCTTGAAACTCAGTTCAGTTCTGATAGATCTTGAAGTGTGAGATTTATAATAGGTGTGTCTGGACTATGCTCTGTATACTGTCAAAGGATTCTTCCATAACCAGTAGCTCAGTAGTATATCATTGTCTTTCTATGGCTCACTGTACTGCACTGATGATCTTGAGGGCTATAGCAATATTCTGTTAGTTAGCCATGATACTTCTTAAGTTAGTTTCAGTGGATGATAGTGGGGATGATTGTGCCTGAGAGTTTTCATAACCAAAAGGTAGTTTCTTTTATATCTTGCATGAGGTAAGGTCCTTCCCACTTGGGCTCTAGTTTTTATGACTATTAAGCTTCTACTATATTCTGATACACCAGAACCTTGTCTTCTATCTTGATAATCTCCAGGGGCTTGTGAATCTTTTCCACATTATTCTATTGTAGTGCCTGCACCTTGGTTATGTAATCCTCAGCCTTCTTCCTGATATGGTATAGTCTCCATATTTCTCCATCTATATGTTTCCATATAGCATCTCTATTAGACAATAGGGTTTCTTAAGAACCTTTTTCTCTAAATAGCATTTCCCTAGGGATGAAATGGGTGCTTTGTAATCAAATATCCCAGAGAGCAGATAATGCTATTAGCAGATAGTGATCCCAGTTTTCATGGTTATTGCAGATCTTGGCAATATCATTCTTGAGGATCTTGTTAGTTCTTTCTATCTGTCTATTTCCTTGAGGATGGTATGCTGTGGTCCAAATGTACTGGATCTTGTACTTCTTGTAGAGAATCTCAAAGAACTGGTTCATGAATTCTGTTCCTCTATCTGTGGTTACTTGTGTTGGAGTCTTAAACCAGCAGATAATTTCTTCATGAAAGAAATCAGCAATTGACTGTGCATTGGCTTCCTTGAGGGGTCCTGCCTCTATCCATTTCATGAAAAGATCTATGATGATAATGATATTTTGGTTGTCAGTCAAAGTCAAAGGTAGAGGACCAATCACATCTATTGCAATGTGGGCAAATGATACTGTTTCTATGTGTGCTAATCCTGGGGCTTGGTTTTATTGATCTTATTTCTGCTTCTGGCATTTGTCACAGGTCTTGACAAATTGTCTGATATCTTCCTCCATTCCTGGCCACTATATTGTTCTTCTTGCTTTATTATATATATTTATTCCTCCTAGATGGCTAAGTTCATATACTGATTTCATTACTTGCTCCTTTTTGTGTTTTGGTATAACTAGTAGTTTTTCTTTCTTTAATATTTCTCCATCAGTTTCAAATTGTTTCCATATTCTGTTGATAATTCTTTATATTTATTCTTCTAGATATTGGGGCATCTTTTGCTGTCTCAGGTAGGTGATAATTCTGTAGTAGAGCTCCTTATTCATGATTGATTTGCTAGTTGGAGGTCCTTCAGGGTATCTATGAGAGGATATCTACATTGGCATTGATTCTTCCTGAGTGGTGCACAATGGTTACATCATATGCTTGCAACTTTATGATCTATCTGGCATAGATTCCTTTGAATTGTCCAGTGGTCAGTAGTCAAGTAAGGGCTGTATGATCTGTCTGAATAGTGAAGTGTCTTCCAGTGAGGTAGTAGTGGAACTTTTCCATAGCCCAGATAACTGTAAGATATTCAAACTTATAGGATTTATATTCTTTTTCAGCTTCTTGAGTTCCTCAGCTTAGATATGTGATAATATACTCTACTTTGTCTTTTTTTTAAGCTAGGACTACTCTTAGTCCCTGAGCACTTGCATCTGTCTGCAGGATGAATTCTTGAGTCCAATTGAGTCTTCTGAGGATGGGTGCCTGGGTCAGTCTGACCTTGAGCTCATCAAATACTTTTTGTTGCCTACCAGTCCATTGGAACTTGATATTCTTCTTATTGAGTTCATAGATTGAGCCTGCAATATTGAAGAATCCTCTGATGAATCATTGGTAATATGAAGCCAGCCCCATGAAGGCTTGGGCTTCAGTAACAGTAGTAGGCCTCAGGTATATTGCTACTGCTTATATCTTGAAAGGGTCTATATGTATTCCATCTCGATTGATGATATGGTCAAGATAGATGATCTCAATTTCTACAAAATTGCACTTCTAGGGCTTGATGTAATGACTATGCTGTCTCAGCTTCTCCATCATCTGTTGAATGTACTGTAGATATCCTTTGGCTGTTCTGCTGTAGATGATAACATCATCCACATAAACTATCATCCAACTTCTCATGTCAAAGTAGAAGATTTTGTTCATCATTTGCTGAAAGCTTGCAGGGGTATTATATATTCCAAATAGCATTCACAAGCAGATATAGATTCCATCTGGGGTGATGAAGGTTTATTTCTCACTTACTGTTTCTGTGAGTCCAATTTGGTGGAATTTTGAATATAGATCCAAGGTGCTGTAGTACTGTATTTCATCTTCCAGAGTTATAAGGATATTATTTATCAGGGACAGTGGCAGTAGTTGGTGATCCTTCTTGGTGACTATGTTGAGCTTTCTGTAATCAACACAGAGTCTTGGGGTGAATTCTCCAGGCTTGCTTCCTTTCTTTGGAGCTAGTACAACTGGTGAAGACCAGGGGCTGCTGGTCTCCTTGATGATACCAGCTTCTTCCATCTGCTTGATTTCTTCTCTGAGCCACTCTTGATAGGCTGGTGGGACAGATCTTGCCTTCTGATAAATTGGTTTGGTATCACCAGTATCTACATCATAATGGTAGTATGGAGTCTTTCCCTTAATATCCTTGAAGTCTGTAGCAAGGACATCCTCAAATTATACAGTATTTTCTAGAGCTCTGCTTTGAGTGGAAATTCATTTCCAATTATATAGCTATGCTTGTTTGTAGTTTCCTCCTTCTTATGCTATAGCTCAGTGATCTTAGTACTAGTAAATACTCCTCTTCCTATAGATCTGAATCCTTTTCTTCCTCTTTCTGTTTCCTCTAACTTCTTGACTTCTATGATCCTTGGCTGAAGAACTTGGAAGATCAATATCTGTATCAGTCAGTCCTTTTTCTTAATTGGAAATAGAATTGTAGGATTGTAGTTCCTAGCAATAAGTAGTATTTCTTCAATATAATCAGAATCAATAACTCCTCCTTCAAATGTGATTTTGCTCCTAGCTAGACTACTTCTTGTCTTGAGAATTCCAATATGGTCTTTTGAAATAGTCATCTCCAGACTGGTTGTGAGTAGGGTGGTTGTCTGGGGTTCCAGTATAGTTTCTTCCACTGTGGCAATATCTATTCCAGCTGTCTTTTCTGACTTATATTCTGATAAGACTGCATCTGAATGAATCTTCTGAATCTTGATCTTGATTTCCTCTTCATCATCACTGTCTTTGAGGAGAGCTGATGGTTTATCATCCTCTTCCTCCTCTTCTTCTATTCTTTTTTCTTATCTTGCCTGTTTCTTGAGAGCCTTCTCTCTTCTTTGGTAGTAGATTTCCTTGATTTTACCAGTACACTGGTAATACTTATTGATATGCTCTATATAGTACATTTGGATCCCATGTGGGCAGACTCCTTGTAGTGCATATTCTTTTATAATCTTTTTGCACCAGTCTTCTTCACTCATCTATCCAATTTTCTTCTTCTTTTTCTGAGTTATCACCATGTAGGCTTCCTCTTATTCACTCTCTTCTTCCTCTATCTTAGGCAGGACTCCTTTGTGACATTGATGGGAATTCATATCTTCTGTCCACAGTAGATGATCTGTATCTTCTGAGCATTCAGATCAATTATTGCCTTGGCTTTATGAAGCCACTTGTTGTTAATGAGGATGTTATAGTTGATTACATTGGTCACAATTACATTCACTGGGATGGTTGCTCCTCTGAACTTGATGGGAACATCTCCGATCTTTCCCAGAGGTGTGGCTCTTGTATCATCTGCTATTATAATACTAATTTGATTACTTCTTCAACTTCCCAACCTAGGTGGTCAGCTGCTTTCTTGCTGAGGAGGCATCCTCCTGCTTCTGTATCAATGATAACCTCAAAGACTCTATCTTCAATTTGACAAGTTGCATAGGTAGAGGTCTTTCAGTTGTCTTCACTTTCTTCTCCTGAGTCCTCATGAACATTGTTGGCCTCAGTTATCTTCCAACCTTGCTCCTTAGTTGTCTTGGTAAGTCCATATCTCATTTGCTGACTAAATATAGGTATCTCTACCAATTGGCTGAAGGTTGCATTGACCTTTTGTTGACTGAGATCCTTGAAGATATCATACTTGAAGGTCTTTGTTTTGCAAAGCTTCTTCTTCTTTTCTCCTTCACTAGCTGGAGTGGTTTCTCAGATGATATCTTAAACAGCCTGTTCTAACTCCATATCTTGATCTATTTCTTTACCTTGACTTTCTGTAGTGGTCTCCATCTACTTTTCCACAGGGTTCTTCTTGGATCTCTCTGGTGGCCTCTTGTAGAGTTCTTTGCTTCTTCATCTGATTCTCCAATCTTCTCAAAGGTGATGATGTTGGCTTGTTCCTTATTTCAAGTTGCATTGCTTGGCTATGTCTTGTACTTAGTTTGCTCATATATTCATATGAGTAGTGGTCCTCTTCTCTGCAGGTGTAGCAGGTGCCTCTCTTTTTGTCCAAGGTGGTAGCAAATTTCTAAACTAGGTGGCAGTCTCTTTCTTTGATTTCCTTGACCATATCTTCTAGGTGGGTAGTCATTTCAGTGAACTGCTTGATGAGTTCCTCTATGGGATCACTATTTCTCTGTTATTTAGTAGCTCTTGATTGAGGTGTATTTTGATTGATCACTGTAATAGAGATTATACTGGTTGCCCTAGGTGCTTCAATTCTGACTCCAGTGACTCTCTCTATTATATGGTCTTATGAGTGTCTGACTATCCAGTATCACTGGGCATAGGTGACCTTCTGTGTTAGATCCAGAACTATTGATAATGAGTAGATGGCCTGGGCTATCTCTGGATATATTCCTTTCATGAAGGTTACTTCTGCTACTTGGTCCCTAATAGTGGCAGCATAATCTACAAGGGTTATCTGATATTGGATTCTGGTGTAGAATATATTTGAGTCCTTACTCATTTCTTAATATATTGTATTGAGCTAATCCTTCAGTGAGTTTGATCTCATCTGTATAGTATGTGTCCTGGAGACAGGTCTTCTGTGCTGCTAGCATAGCATTATCATTATTTCCTACATAGGTTGTAGCTGTGAATGCTACTCTCACTGGTCCTTGGAGACTGAAGGATATAAGAGTTACTTGCTATCTTACTATCAGGCCTCTTACAGTAGTGTATTGCTTGAAATCATCAATAAAGATGATGATTGACTCATTTGAAGTATAACTATGGAATATCAGTAGTCTCATATCTATCTTATCTGGATGTCTCAGTTGTATAGTTGTTCAGATAGTGGTAGTTGTTCATTGTTCAGCTTGAAAGTGAGGGATTCATCTTTAATCACCAGCCAATAGACACCAAGTTATAATATAGCAGATGCTTAATCTTGGAAGTATATTGGATTTCTGTATCTTGAAAACTTAATCTTCTTTGACTCTGCAGAGTCCTCAGATGTAGGGGTGGGTGAGTTCAAAGTGTATCTGCCTACAGGCTTACTAGTTCCTTTACTTTCTCTTTACTTTGAACTATTTTGATCTGAGGTTTATTTACTCTAAGATACTGGGTTATTTATACAAGTTTGCTAGCTATAAGGTGGCTAAGTTATGATTATATTATGAGTCACTTTTTGCAAGTGTTAAATCTTTCAACATCTGCAAAATCTTCAACATCTGCAAAGAGTTCAACATTCATGAAAACTTTGACAGTTGCAAAACAACAATGACTACTATTTATAAGGCTATACTATATCAGAAATTGGGTTCAGATACTGTGATCAAATGTCTAATTCCCCTGATTCATATTCCTAATTCAGATCAATCATCACAATGTATAGATCAGCTTCACAATACTTAAATTTGTTTCTCAAGAGATATTTGTCAATTTTTTGATTCTACAGTCTTACCACTTATTTGATATCATAATGATCTTTATATAACTTATATATGAGCTCCTTTTGCTTATTATCATATAGTTTATATCCTCCTTTTTATAGTCACTTGGACTCCATCCTTTATTAATACTCCTGTCTATCCTCTATATAATATACAGTGCCCCACCTCTATCTGATCCCCCTAGGACCCCCCCCCACCCCCTCTCAATGAAAGACCACTTTGTCAAACACTATCTCTACCCTCCCACCACTATAGTTTATATCCTTATGGTTGATAGATATATAGCTCTATATCTACATCACTGTTTAAGAAAGCTGTCTTAATGTCTATTTGGTAGATTTCATAGTCATATTTGGCTCTGATTATAAAAAGTATTCTAAGTGAAGTAAGCTTGAATACTAGGGAAAAGGTCTCATTATAGTCTATACCATATCCTTATAAATACTCCTTTGCTACAAATTGGATCTTATATCACTCTATATCACTATTGCTATTATACTTAATTTTATATATTAATTGGGATCTTATTGTCTATTAATTCACTAGAAGAGAGACTAGATCCCAGATATCATTCTTGATGAGTAAATTGTATTTCTCATCTATAGCCTTTTTCTATTCTTTTTTATTATCTGAATGTATAGCTTTATTATAGTTTACTAGTTCTCCAGTCATTGTAATATAAGTACACTTATAAGTATAGTTCACATAATATTTATTATTATGATAGGATTTCTTAGGCCAATCTGTATAACCTTCTAAATCTTCTTCTATCTTGTTATATAATCTAGATTTAAATTTTTTCTTACCTTTTAGAGAGGTATCCTCATTATTATCCTTATCTGTAATTTTATAATTCTTGGCTTTAATAGCCTCAATAGTATAGATATAGGTTGCACTGATGTTAGTATAGATATCATTCTGCTTATCTTTGAAGTTTATGTAGTTTTCACTAGCTATACCATTGGGTTGATTGAGATAAAAATTTTCATGTAAATTTTCTACTTAGTTTTCTTAAATTGAATATCATACAAAATAATGATATGGTATTTCTGCAGACTCCACAATCTATATACTACTCTGTCATATCTAAGAAAAACATACTCATCTATCTTAGACTCAAATTTATCTTTATTGTTACCCTTATTCAAGACTTAAGCCTCACTTTTGAATATCTATAAGTTGAAATATCTGACTTAGATCTACTCCATAATTCTTCTGCAATAAGATCACTGTCATTTCTAGATTATTGATTATTATCAGATCTACTAGAGTCTTTGCTTAAAGCTTGAGAAATACAATGATTTCAGGTATATACTACTATATTCACTGCTTTTGCCCAGATGGAGTACAGTAAGCTAGTAATATTTTTCATCATTTGAGTCATCTCTACTCTCATTTGATTAAAGTGCTCTACTATATCATTTTGCTCAGATATATAGAGAGCTGTCATAGAGTATTGGATGCTATACTTCTTCAAGAAGTATCTAAAGGCTTTATTGGCATATTCTTTACTATTATGTATCTAAGCATATAGTTCATATCTTATATCCCATTTTGTTCTCTACCATTACCTTGAATTTTTGAAAATTTTCAAATATTTCATTCTTTATCATAAAAAAATATATATAGGCTTTATGAGTATAATATTAATAAAAGTAATAAAATACTTCTTCTCAGAGTATGTTACCATTTATATAGAGCTATAGATATCTATATATATTATATCAAGAATACCAGTCACTCACTTTATTTATTTCTGAAAAGATTACTAGAAAGTCTTATTTGATTATAAAAGCTGAAGTCTGGTAACATATTGTTCAGTAATCTATATACAGATTTACTCCTTATTATCTATTCTAAGCTCATCTTACCAATGTGTCTTAAGTATTTATACTATATACACTAGAGATTCTCTTTAGTTATAGTAGAATATATAGATAATACACTATCTAGCATACTAATAATTATATATAGGTTCTCCTTTTTATATATATATATTAACTCTTTATTGTTTTTTAGATTAATTACTGTTATAATACTTGGTTATATATTTACTCTTTTATTTTCTTGAGCTATTATCTGACCTATTGAGAAGAGATTCTTGCTGATATCTAGAGTATATAGTATATCTATAAAGGTACCCAAGGGTTCATCAACTTTTCTATATAGATATATACTAACATTTCTTCTGCCTTGAGCATAAATGACATTATTGTCACCTAGTTTGATAGATATGAGATGCTTGAACTTCTTATATATAGAGAACTACTCATAGTGAGCTATCATATACTATTTTGTACCGGAATCTATGAGCCAGACTTCTTTGCTATATATATATATAAGTACTTAGCATGTAGCTTATATTTATACTGATACCTATATCAATAATTTTTATTTCTATAACTCCTTCTGTATATGGATAGATTGCTGCTTCTATAAAAAACAGACCTCTACTACTTCTGCCACTTATATTATTATTATTAGTATCTATAATATTCAACTATTATTACCCATATTGCACATCTTGACAACTCTTTTCCTTTTTCTTATATTTGTAGTCTTACTTATAGTATCTATACTTATTACAGTAGAAGTATTTACTATCAAATTTCTCATATTATTGGCCTTAGTCTCATCCTTTGCTTGACTTGTCTTTGCTTTGTCTATATACTTAATAGAAGGATTTTTTATTGCCATTATCATTGTTGTTGCCACCATCTTGATTTCTTATTTAAAAGACTTATGATAATATACTTATAGTTTGATAGTTTGTCAGATTCTCTCATAGCAGTAACAACTATATTATATGTCTTGGGAAGGCCACATATAAGGACTAGAACCTTGTCTTCATTCTTAATGAGGTCTATCAGTATAGAAAGAGAATTCACTTGATTCATCAGATCATTGATATAGTTGGTATAATCCTAGATACTCTTCTTAGACTTTATTTGGAGATTAAACAGTTATACTTTCAGATAGAATCTATTTGATACAGATGCCTGCTAGTGATAATTATATAAGATCTCTCAGGCTTTATTTACCATTATAGTAATGATGAAGAGTTTCATTTATATATTCAAAATAGTAAATATAATCTCTCTTAGTACTCTGTAATCCTTCACAGCTTCATATATTATTACTTATATCTGTGACTTCTAATAGTTCTCCAAACTGTATTCTTCCAAGAGGTTCTTTATAAAGTATATCTATATGATATAATATTTACTATTAAAGATAGGAATTATCCTCTTTATTATTGTTAGCATCAATGCAGGAATAATTATAGTCATGACTATCATATTGAGTATACTTTCCCTATTGATATCAGTACCCATTCTGGGTCTCATTCTACTTATACTACTTGGACTTGGCATGCTACTTACACTGTTAGTATTGACTGATATATTATAGTACAGTATAGCATATATATTAGAGGTGTATTTATTATCATCTCTCTCCAGTACCTCTCAGGTTACACAACTTTTGAAAAGCAACTACAACATCGTTTTTAGAGAAAAGAGACTAGTAACATAGTGACTGACAGGCAATCTGAGGTGCGTACTGGGCAGGGTGGCCTGAGTGCATTCGACTGGCAGTATGTGGGGAGAGGCCCTGGCCTGGGAGGAGGTATGAGGGGGCTGCTAGCAGGTGGATACAGAAGGAGAGGAGGCAGTAGTGGAGGACAGAGATCTGAGAGGGTGAGCTTTGCTGAGATAGTGAAGGAGAGAAGGCAGATGTTGGGGCTGGAGGGTTGGTTGAGGAAAGGCAAGGAAATGGAGAAGGCGACAGTATGTGAGGGAGTAGCCCTTAGCAGAGGGAGCAGTGGGGCTAGAGGTGTAGTGGCTGGGGGGAGTGTGACAGCTGATGGAGATAGGACTGTTAATCTGGAAAAAAATACAGATGTGACTGTGGATGGTGCAGCTGAGCAACTGGGGCTTGGGAGACAAGGAGATTTGGCAGATGGTGTGATGGGCCTGGCAGTGGCACCATTACTCAAGAAATTGATCTCAGTATTCACAGTGACACTGTGCTTCTGGGGCCTAGCAGTGATGGCAAAAATAGTACTGGGGCTGATTGCTAAGCAGGTGGCTGGAGCAGCATCTATAAAGGTTTTGAAGGGACTGAAGGGAGTGGAGGTGGGCTTTGAGGAGGCTGAGCCTTTGGAGGAAGCATTGAAGATTGGATTGATAGTTGGGGAGGTGTGTGTTCCAATGGCACAATGTCTGAAATGGGATCCCAGAGTGGTCCAACTGCTGTTGAAAGGGGTGCCCACAGTGTCGGCAATAGAGACAAGAAGGAGAGTTGAGGAGGTCATAGCAGAGTATGGAGAGGTGGTGGATATTGGATTCAGAGTCTGGGAGGGGACCTCACTCAGGACTGGAGATGTAGATGTGAGGATTTGGCTGACAGAGAAGGAGGCCACCAGGAAGGCAAGGGACTGGCCTTCTGGTATGGTCTGGGGGGCGATTGTATGCAAGGTGACAAGGGTGAAGGGGTGTGAGGAGGAGGAAGAGGATCTATTGGAAGCGCTGGAAGAGTTGAGTGGTGTGGTAGAATGGTGGACGAAGGCTTGGAGGGCCTTTGAGGAGGTGACACACTTGGAGGTGGTGGATGGGAAGTGGATTCGAGTGAGCAAGGAGCAGTGGGAACAAGATCAGGGATGTCAGAGATAGAGGGAACTGCTGGTGAAGATGAAGGGTGGGCCTCAGAAGGATGTGAGCAGGATGGTGGACATGGGGAGGGCCAAAGTGAGTATCTGGGCAGGTGAGGGAAGTGGGAGTGCTGGGAAGGGGACTGGCAAGGACCCGTATGCAGATGGTATGCTAGAGGTTTAGAATGAAACATGGGAGGACTCCCCTACCCCTACTCCTCTTATCAGGCAGGGCCCAGCTTCCCAAAGCAGAGTAGTGGAGAATGTGCTAATGCGGGGAGCCCAGCAAGTGCAATTTGGAGTTCCAGAGGTGGTGAAAGGGGGACAAGTGGTGGCAGTCAGTGAGGAGGAACTGGTGGACATCCCAGAAGAGTGGGATGAGGCTGCGAGTGCTGGGGCTGACACCACAATGCTGGATGGTGGGAGGCCAGCGACACCTGGAGGAAAGGAGGTGGAGAACCTACTCTGGATGTGTAGGATGATGAACAACCTGGTGGCCAAGGAGCTGGGAGAGGTGGATTTGAGGGTAATGAGTAATGAGTATTGGGTGAGAATCCTGCAGGGAGAGGGGGTGGTGATGGCATTGAAGACAGAAATTCTGGTGGTGTATCTGGAGGAGGAGGGCTATGAGATAGATAAGGAGTGGGAGGCAGAGATGGCAGGTGTCATGGGAGAGAGGGCTGAATACTGCTGGACCAAGCATCATAGACTGCAGCTCTGACAGGAAGCCTGCCTGGAGTACCGAGAGGAATTCAAGGAGAAGGCAGATGAGGAGATGAATGAGCTGTTGGCTGGACTAGAGGCTCAGAGGGCTGAAGAGGAGGCAGTGACTACAGAACATAATCTGGACTTGGTGCAGGAGGAGATGAATATGGAGCAGTAGAGAAAGCTTGATAACACACCATTTTTCACTATGAATAGTACAACAAACATTTTTTCTTTGAACATGAATGGGTTATGGGGCACTTATTGACATAAGAACATTTTTACTTGGCTGAAGGGATTGGAGGCCAATCTCTTCCTCTTGTAGGATGTCAGGTGTGAGGATGACTTGGATAGACTAGAATAGACAAAGGAGTGGGGAGATGAGGCAGTCTGGAAGGGCAAGGTTGGGATTCTGATGTGGAAAGGCAGAGAGGAGATAAGGGATATGTGGAGCTGGGGGGATAGATTGGTCTGGGGAGAGTGGATATATACAGGTTGGGAGCCAGTTATGGTGGGCTCTTGTTACTGCCCTACAGTATGAGATGAGTGGGTGAATTGGGTGAAGGGCCTACAGAAGAGTGGAATTCTTGCAGAGGTTGGAGTGGATATGCTCGGTGGGGACTTTAATATGGTCTAAGACATATCGAGGGATAGAACTGATGGAGGACAAGGAGCTGAGGGTCGGAGTGGAGGACTGGTAGCATGAGAGGAAGTGGAAAGATTGAGTGCTCTGGTGGATGTGGGTAGAGAATGTTGGGGGGATAGGAGGGTATACACACACTGGGCTGGGGGCCTGGGGATGAGAATTGATTGGATTCTGACAGTCAGCTGCTGGGGATTGGATTTTTGGAAGTCGCTGGAGGTGGAATGGTGTCCTTGGTCAGATCATTGGGGGTTTTTAGGGCAGGGGCATTTTGGGGGGAGTGGGGATGGGCCTGGACATTGGTGTCTCAATTCCTCCTTACTAGATAATAAGATCTGGTGGGATGAGTGGGCTGAAGACATTTAACTGAGAGTGGAGTACTGGAGGCAGGAAGGTGCTCCAGTTGGTATTCAGTAGATGAGAATGAAGGAGATGGTCAGGACCTTCTGGAGTGAGGCTGGTAAGGAGGCTGGGAAACAGAGGAGGCAGCAGGTGTGGTGGGCTTCTAGTAGACTGTCTAGACTCTTGGAGGACTGAGCGAGACTGGTGACATTGGAGGGAGAGGAGGACTGGAGATTGATAAGGGTAAGAATAGAGGTGGTTGAACTACAACAGGTGCTGCAGAATGAGGAAGAGGTGAGGGTCCAGGGTCTGGCAGTGCGGCTTCACTGACAGGGGTTGGAGGAAGGGGTGTGGCCCTCAAAGTTTCTCACAAGAGCCCTTCAGGCGAGAAGGGTGCAACAAAGGTGGGAGGGGGTGCTTAATTCTGATGGTGTATTGGTGCATAGTGTACAAGACATTCTTGGATCATTAAAGGAGTGTTGGAGTGGATTGTGGAGTAAGGAGGAGGGTGAGGCAGATATTGAGGACATTGACCAAGTGTTGGTGGATTGGTATCCTATATGAGCAGATGGGCTGGGTGACTTAGTACTACCAGTGTAAGAGGAGGAGATCTGCTAGGTTCTTGCTATGACAACCTTGGGTACAGTGCCTGGGGAGGATGATCTGCCCTGGGACTTCTGGAAAAAGATGGTGGGAGTCCCAGGAGTACTGGGAGAGATGACAGCACTGTGTGATTAGATTCTACAGATGAGGAGATGGGTGGGAGAACAGGATCTGGGGCTGGTGACATTGCTTTATAAGAACAAAGGAAGGCAAGAGGACTGGAAGAACTGGAAGCTGATTATGCTACTGGATATGGACAGGAAGTTGGTTATCAAGGTAGTGGTCACAAGGTTGCAAAAGGTGGCCCAGCAAGTCTTGGGTGATGAGCAGAGGGGCTTTGTGGGAGGCTGGCTCATTAGGGATGGCACAGCATGAGTTTATGGAGTTATTGAAGGGGTACAAGCCAGTGGTCTGGATGGGTGTCTGGTCTTTCTGGACCAGGAGAAGGCTTATGACCAAGTGTGATGGGTCTGGCTGGCAAAAGTATTGGATAGGATTGGGGTCCTGCATCAGTTCAGGATGGCCATAGTCAGCCTACTGGAAGGAAGTAGGGCTGCACTCATGTGTAATAGACACAGAGGGGTAGCATTTCCCCTGGGTAGGAGAGTGCCCCAGGGGGACCCACTGTCTCCCATTTTGTATGCTCTTTCTCTGGAGCCCTTCATGGACAGAATCAGGCAGAAGATAGTGGAGCTCTCTATCTTTGGCATTGGGTGGAAAGTAGGGTTATTTGCAGATTATATAGTGGTCAGCCTGGGATCAATTGTGGATGTTGAGAAGCTCAAGGAAACAGTGGAGTGGTATGAGGCAAACTCCAGAGCTAGGCTTAATTGGCATAAGTGTGAAACAATGGTGCTAGGCAATAGTCTGGTGGGAGGGGAGATTATTGGTACCATTGTCCCTACTGGTGAGGCAGTATAGTACTTGGGTATTTATCTGTCAGTATATGGTTCAGTTCTGCCCAGACTTTGGTGGGAGCAGCAGGTGGGCATCTGGGAGGAGGCCCTGCAGAGTTGGGGGGGCTGCCAATTATCTCTGACAGGACATGTTTTGATTCTGAATGTCTATTGGCTGCCAAAGTTGTGGTATCTGACTTATCATCTGGACTTCCTAGCTTGGGTGGTGAAGCAATTGATGAAGCTGGCCAAGGGGTGGATCTGGGCTGGAAGGCAGAGTCAGATCAGCTGGGAGGTCTTGTCCTTACCGGTGGTGAGTGGGGGACTTGGGCTGGTTGACTTTCCTAAGAGGCTGCACTGCTTGAGAGTGTGGTGGCTGAAGAGAGCAGTGGAGTTGAGAGGGGGTGGTTGGGTCTCCCTACTGCAGAAAGTCTGGAAGATGAGGTCCTCTCCGAGGGGTTTGACTGGTGATCTCCTAGCACTTGTGGGCCTTCAGAACACCAAACAATTGTGATACAAAGGCTTCTGGTGGGGAGTGGCAGAGGGGGTGTACCACATTGGAATTAGGTGGCTGGGAAATGAAGGGAAGACAGCTTGGGACCCAGCAATGTGGAGATGGGACCAAGTGTTACTGGGTGCCATTCCCTTAATTGAGTTTGATATTGGTGATGGGATCGAATGCCAATGGGGACCAGGCCAGGACCTGTGGCCTAGCGGTTGGCAAGGAGTAGGAATCAGCGAGGAGTGGGACTGGCATAGCATTTGGGCCTGGAGTGCTGAGGTGAGGAGATGGCTGCCACTGAAGTACTGGGTGGTCTGGTGGCATATGCTGAGGCAGAATGTCATACTCAACTTCTACTCAGGTCACTTTATCAATGGAGGTTGCTTTGACTGTGAAGAGTGTTATAATGTAGGGCAGAAAGGGAGATATGTACAGATGCCTGAACATTGGCTAGGAGAGTGTGAGGTACTTAGTACCTTTTGGCAGAATGTTGGGGATCATTTGGGGGTAGTGTGTAGGGGAGCTGACATGAGGGGGCAATGGGAGGATTTAAGGGATAGATTGGAGGGGGGGGTGGGGAAGAAATGGCTGACATTAGGCTGGGCTTTGGCTATTTGGGTGGGGCTAGCCAGTCACTGGTTATTTGTTTTTGAGGATGGGAGGAGACTTGGCTCAGAGGTCAGGTTGCTGAGGTGGTGTAGCCTTATAGAAGACATCTTGATGGGCTGGTGGCTTGGTTGGGGGTTGTAGGGGGGTCGAAGACGTCATTTGGTTGAGAAAATCTGTAGGCAGAGTGGGAAGAGAGTTGGAGTTGTGGGTGAGAAAGTGGTCTTTATTTATATAGGTAGGGGGAGTGGCACCTCTATAGGGATCGGGTAGTGAGAGGGTATACTGTAAACTTATTAATAGATGGGTAATAAATAGCAGAGTCCAAGTGACTAAAAAAAA
>RBNI01001321.1:0-23034 GCA_003990745.1 Jimgerdemannia flammicorona | reverse complement strand
ATCTCGACAGGACTGATAGAGGGAGGAGTGCAGGGGGGAGAAGTGGGGGGCTGGGGGCATGGGAGGAGGTGGAGAGGTTGAGCTCATTGGGGGATATAGGCAGAACGCGGTGGGGTGATGCAAGGGTCTATACGCATTGGGTGAATGGCTTAGGTACCCGGATTGACTGGATTCTGATGGCTGAGTGCTGGGGTGCCAATGTTTGGAAGTCATTAGAGGTGGAGTGGTACCCATGGTCTGATCATTGGGGACTGTTGGGGCAAGGGCAGTTTGGGGGGAGTGGAGATAGACCCAGACATTGGTGCCTTAACTCCTCCCTGCTGGCCGAGAAGGGGTTGTGGGACTCATGGGCAGAGGACATTCAGGCGAAGGTTGCTGTGTGGTGGTGTAAGGGTTTGCCTGTAGATGTCCATTGGAAACATTTGAAAGAGGCTGTGAGGGTCTTTTGGAGAGGAGCTGGTAGGGAGGCTGGGAGGCGAAGGAGGGAGCATACAAGGTGTGCTTCCAATAGGCTGCGGAGACTGCAATTGGATTGGGCTGATCTACTCACTTCTGATGGAGTGGAGGACTGGTGGATAGAGAGGGCAAAATTGGAGTTAGTGAAACTACAACAGATGTTGAGAGATGAGGAAGAGACTCATATGCGAGGTATGGCTGCTAGGCTATGGTGGCAGGGGCTTGAGGAGGGTGAGTGGCCTACTAGGTACTTATCGAGACTCCTCAAGGCTAGGAGAGTGCGGCATCAGTGAGATGGCATCCTGGATACTGATGGGGATATGGTGCATGGCACACAATGAATCTTAGGAGTTTTGAAAGTGCCAGCAATTGTTTCTAAGATAGTCTCTTCTTTCTAATCTTATACTTCTCTATCTTCATTATCAATATTCTTAATTTCTTTATTTTATCATTCTGAGATAGTTGGCTTATACTTCTTGAATTTAAGGATATATGTAATACATATATTCCTCTATATATTTAAAATAATATATCTTAATTCTATGAGAATATTATTCTGTAAGAACATATTATCAGCAATGTACTAGTACTATTTCTAGGCTCAGTTTTGAGATTCTTCAATACAGACAATCTTCTATATCTTAGTCTTCTCCTTGGCCTTTTCAGAGAGCTTTTCTGTTAATTCAAAAGCTTTTTCTCCTCTATTGGAGGGTAATAGTTTATTTGTTTCTTCAACTTTAAAGTTATTATATATTATCTTAACAATGGCTTGAGTAATTCATTTTTTACATGTAATTTCAACTGTCTTTTATTTGATATTATATAGCAGAACCTTAATCTCATCTTTAAATCCTTGATCTATAACTCCTCTAGCTATATAGAGTTTTTCTTTCTTAGTCAGACTATTTTTTTCTATAAGGTGAATGTAGGTTTCTTTGGAACTTCTATTCTAACACCTATGCTAATAATTGGTTATTTGTTTGGCTTAATAGTTACTTCTATACTAGAGTAGAGATTATAACCAGCATTAGATTTATATACTTTGTCTGAGATTTTTGTAGTAATGTAGAATCTCTTAATCTTGATTATATGAGGAGGATGGTTCTTCATTCATATTGGTCTTCTTGTTGAGATATTTGTAAGATATATATCCTCTTTTTTTATAGTAGAAATATGCTTCTTTCTTTATAAGTTCTTTTATTTCCTTATCAGACAGTTTCTTAAATCTACCTTGTAGTCTTGAGGACTTATTCAAAGGTTCATACTTCTTCTCAAATTGATATTATTTATCTTCTTTATTATTATTTCTATTGTTTCTTAGCCTTTGGACTATAAGGATAGTATATAAGTATATAACCTCTAAGTTACTAAAATTACATATAATTCTCAGAACAAATCCAGAAATCATATGTAAGATTATGAAGCTGAGTCAAACTGAAGTTACAGATTATGAAGCTGAGTCAACTTGAAGTTATAGAATATAAGACTTATGAAAATGGAATCTTACTAATTAAGATTGAGGATATATATATATATCAGATATGATATGCCAAAAAAGAGAACTATAAATAATAATTACAAATTCTTAAATATTGTAATATAGTGGATGCTTAATCTTGGAAGTATGTCATATTTCTATATCTTGAAAACTTGATCTTCTTTGACTCTACAGAGTCCTCGGGATATAGGGGTGGGTGAGCTTAAAGTGTATTTACCCACAGGCTTACTAGTTCCTTTGCTTTCTCTTTGCTTTGAACTATTTTGATCTGAGGTTTATTTACTCTAAGATACTGAGTTATTTATATAAGTTTTACTAGCTATAAGGTGGCTAAGTAATGAGTCATTTTCTATCAGTATTGAATCTTTTACTATCTGCAAAGATTTCACCATCTCCTAAAATTTTGCCAATGGTAAAGTTTTTGCTAATAGTGAAATATGACTGCTATTTATGTGGCTATACTATATTGGAATTGGGTTCAGATACCGCAATCAAATGTCTAATTCCTCTGATTCATATTACTAATTTAGATTGACCATTACAACTTCCTCCTGAATAGGTGATTTATCTCTGAAGTATCCTATTCATTCAAACTCCCAGGCTTCTACAATTTATATCTTCTTGTATTGTATAATTTGTGCCATAACATCCTTCCAATGTTGTCTCTTGATGCATCTAAAGTCAGTTGGGGTTATTTCTCAGAAATGGGCTAGGGCTGGCTCATCATCTTTGAATAACTTGTGCACTCTCTTGATGATTGTAATCTGAGCATAGGAGAGTTGATATTCCTTGATCCAATCTTCTTTTCCCATCTTCAGCTTTGAATTGAGTAGTTGTCCTAGTCTGAAGTATTCCTGAAACTCAGTTCAGTTCTGATAGGCCTTGAAGTGTGAAATTAATAACAAGTGGGTCTGGACTATACTCTGGATGCTATTGAAGGATTCCTCTATTGTGGGTGACTCAGTAGAACACTACCATCTTTCTATGGTTCATTGGACAGCACTTGTGATCCTGAGGGCAACTGCATTACTTCATTGACTGTTTATGGTACTTCTTGAGTCAGTTTCAGTAGATGGTAGTGAGAATGATTGTGTCTGAGAGTTTTTGTAGCCAAAAGGTGGTTCCTTTTATATCTTATACAAGATAAGACCCTTCTCACTTAGGCTCCAGTTTTCATGACTATGAAGATTCTACCATATTCTGATACACTAGGACTTTGTCTTCTATCTTGATAATCTCCGGGGGTTTGTGAATCTTTTCTGCATTATTCTGCTATAGTGTCTGTGCCTTGTTTATATAATCCTTGGCCTTCTTCCTGATTTGATGTAGTTTTCATATCTCTGTATCCACATGCTTCCATATAGCATCTTGATTGGTTGATAGAGTTCCTTGAGAACTTTCTTCTTCAAACAACATTTCTCAGGAAGTAAAATGGGTACTTTGTGATCTAATATCCTGCAGAGTAGATAATACTACTGGTAGATAGTGATCCCAATTTTCATAGTTATCACAGATCTTGGTAATAATATTCTTGAGAGCCTTGTTGGTCCTTTCCACTTGTCTATTTCCTTGGGGATGATATGCTGTAGTCTGAATGTACTGGATCTTATACTTCTTATAGAGAACCTCAAAGAACTGATTCATGAATTCTGTTCCTCTGTCTGTTGTTACTTGTGTTGGAGTCTTGAATTGGCATATGATTTCTTTATAAAAGAAATCAGCAATTGACTGTACATTAACTTCCTTGAGGGGTCCTGCCTCTATCTATTTTGTAAAAAGGTCTACGATGATAATGATATATTGGTTGCCAGTCAAGGTCAGGGGTAGTGGGTCAATTATATCTATTGCTATGTAGACAAAGAGTACCAGTTCTATGTATGTGTGCTGATCCTGGAGTCTGATTCTGTTGGTCTTGTTTTTGTTTCTGGCATTTATCACAGGTCTTGACAAATTGTCTGATATCTTCCTCCATTCCTGGCCACTATATTATTTTTCTTGCTTTATCATATATATTGGTTCCTCCTAGATGGCCAAGTTTATGTTTTGATTTCATTGCTTGCTCTTTCTTGTGTTCTGGTATGACTAGTAGTTTTCCTTTCTTCAGCATTTCTCCATCAGTTTTGAATTGTTTCTATGTTCTGTTGATAATCATTTGTGTCCATTCTTCCAGATGTTGGGGCATTTTTCACTGTTCCAGATATGTGATGATTCCATAGTATAGCTCCTTATTTATTATTGGTTTGCTGGTTGGGGGTTCTTCAGAGTGTCTGTGAGAGGGCATCTGTATTGGCATTGGTTCTTCCTAGGCAGTATATGATGGTTACGTCATAGGCTTGCAACTTCATGATCCATTTAGCATAGATTCCTTTGGGTTGTCCAGTGGTTAGTAGCCAGGTGAGGGCTGAGTGGTCCATCTGAATAGTGAAGTGTCTTCTGACCAAGTAGTAGTGGAACTTTTCTACAGCCCAGATGACTGCGAGATACTCCAACTTGTATGATTCATATTCTTTTTCAGCTCCTCAGATTCCTTGACTAAGGTATGCAATGATATACTCTACTTTGTCCTTCTTTTGAGCCAGAATGGCTCCTAGTCCTTATACACTTGCATCTGTCTGCAGGATGAATTCTTGAGTCCAATCAGGTCTTCTAAAGATTGATGCTTGAGTCAGCCTGACCTTGAGCTCATCAAATACTTGTTGCTGCCTGCCAGTCTATTGGAACTTGGTATCCTTCTTGTTGAGTTCATATATTGATCCTATAATATTAGAGAATCCTCTAATAAATCTTTGATAGTAGAAGGCAAGTCCTATAAAGGCTTGAGCTTCAGTAATGGTAGTGGGTCTTAGGTATACTGCTACTGCTTGTATCTTGAGGGGGTCTGTATGTGTTCTATCTCGATTGATGACATGATCAAGATAGGAGATCTCGATTTCTGCAAACTTGTATTTCTTGGGCTTGATGTAAAGGCCATGCTTCCTCAACTTCTCCATCATCTGCTGGATGTGCTACAGATATTCTTCAGCTATCTTGGTAGATGATTACATCATCTACATAAACCATTATCCATCTTCCTATATCATAGTGGAAGATTTTGTTCATCATTTGCTAGAAGCTTACTGGTGTATTGTATATTCTAAATGACATTCACAGATAGACATAGGTTCTATCTGGGGTGATAAAAGCTGACTTTTCACTTGCTGCTTCCATGAGACCAATTTGATAAAATCCTAAGTATAAGTCCAAGGTGCTGTAATACTATGCTTTATCTCCTAGGGTTACAAGGATATTGCTGATAAGGGGCAGTGGTTGGTGATCTTTCTTAGTGACCAGGTTGAGTTTCCTGTAATCAGTACAGAGCCTTGGAGTGAATTCTTCTGGCTTGCTTTCTTTCTTTGGGGTCAGTACAACTGGTGAGGCCCAAGGGCTGCTGGCTTCTTTGATGATACTGGCTTCCTCCATCTGCTTGATTTCTTCCCTAAGCCATTCATGGTAGGCTGGTGGAATGGGTCTTGCCTTCTGGTAAATTGGTTCGGTGTCTCCTGTATCTATATCATGGTAGTAGTGTGGGGTCTTTCCTTTAATATCTTTGAAGACATCCTCAAATTCGTAGAGTATCTTCTTGAGTTCCTTTTTGAGTGGAAACTCATTTCTGATGGTATAGCTATACTTGTCTGTAGTTTCCTCCTTCTTGTGGTCCAGTTTGGTAATCTTGGACTCACAAATACTCCTCTTCCAGTGGATCCAAATCCTTTCCTTCCTCTTCTCATTTCCTCTAGCTTTCTAACTTCTATGATCTTTGGTTGTAGAATCAGAAAGATCAACATCTGTGCCAATCAGTCCTTCTTCTTGATTGGAAATGGGATTGTAGGATTGTGATTCCTGATAATGAGTAGGATTTCTCCAGTATAGTCTGAGTCAATAACTCCTCCTTTGATGGTAATTTCACTTTTAGCCAGGCTTCTTGTCTTGAGGATTTCAATATGGTCTTTTGGTATGGTCATTTCCAAACCAGTTGCAAGCAAGGTAGTTGTCTGGGGCTCCAGTGCAGTTTCTTCTATGGTGGTGATATCCATTCTGGCTGTATTTTCTGACTTATATTCTGGTAGAACTGCATCAGGGTAAATCTTCTGGATCTTGACCTTGATTTCTTCATCATCACTATCCTCCAGGAGAGCTGGTGGTTCATCATCTTCTTCCTCTTCTTTATCTTTAATCTGTTCCTCAAGAGCCTTCTGTCTTCTTTCTAGGTAGATGTTTCTAATTCTGCTAGTGTACTGATAGCAATCATTGATATGCTCTATACAGTACATCTTGATCCCATGGAGGCAGACTCCTTGTGGTACATATTCTTCTGCGATCTTCTTGCACTATTCCTCTTTGCTCATCCATCCAACTTTCTTCTTATTTTTCTGAGTAGTCACTATATAAGCTTCCTTTTATTCATCTTCTCCTTCCTCTATTTTGGGGAGTACTTCTTTGTTGATATTGATGGGAATTCATATCTTCTGTCCTCAGTAGATGATCTGCATCTTCTGTGCATTGAGGTTGATTATTGCTCTGGCTTTGTGAAGCCATTGATTGCTGATGAGGATGTCATAATTGGTTGCATTGGTTACAATTACATCTACTGAGATAGTTGCTCCTCCAAACTTGATGGGGATATCTCGAATTTTTCCCAGAGATGTGGCTCTTGTACCATCTGCTGTAATGAACACCAACTTGGTTACTTCTTCAACTTCCCAACCTAGGCAGTCTGCTGCTTTCTTGCTGAGGAGACATCCTTCTGCTCCAGTATCGATAATGGCCTCAAAGATTCTGTCTTTGATTTGGCAGATTGCATAGGCAGAAGTCTTGCAGTTGTCTTCACTTTCTTCTCCAGAGTCTTCTTGAACATTGTTGGCCTCAGTTATCTTCCAACCTTGCTCCTTGGTTGTTTCTACCAGTCCAAATCTCATTTGCTATCTGAAGGTGGAGATTTCTACCAGTTGGCCAAAGGTTGCATTTACTTTTTGTTGACTGAGGTCTTTAAAGATATCATACTTGAAGGTCTTGGTCTTGCGGAGCTTCTTCTCCTTTTCTCCTTCACTGGCTAGAGTGGTTTCTCAGATGATGTCCTGAACTGCCTGCTCAAGCTCTATATCTTGATCTATTTCTTCAGCTTGGCTTTCTGTGGTTGTCTCTATTTGTTTTTCTACTGGGTTCTTCTTAGGTCTTCCTGGTGGCCTCTTGTAAGGTTCCTTACGAATATTCTTTTTGGTGGTCTGTATAGGATAGGTCTCTCATTCTTCATCTGACTCCTCAATTTCCTTGAATGTGATGATGTTGACCTGTTCCTTATTTCTAGTAGTATTACTTGGCTGGGCCTTGTGCTTGGTTTCACTCATACATTCATAAGAGTAGTGGCCTTCCTCTCCACAGCTGTAGCAGATACCTTTCTTCTTGTCTATAGTAGTGGCAAACTTCTGAACTAGGCAGCAGTCTCTTCTTCTGATTTCCTTTACTATATCTCCTAGGTGGGCAGTCATTTTGGCAAACTGTTTGGCAAGCTCTTCCATAGAGTCACTGTTTCTCTTCTGCTTTGTAGCTCTTGGCTGAGGTGTGTTTTGATTGATCATTGTGATAGAGATCATACTAGTTACCTTGGGTGCTTCAATTCTAACTCCAGTGACTCTTTCCATTGTGTGATTTTGTGGGTGTCTGGCTATCCAGTATCGCTGAGCATAGGTGACCTTTTGTGGCAAATCCAGAACTACTAGTGATGAGTGAATGGCCATAGCTATCTCTGGGTGGACTCCTTTCATAAAGGTTGCTTTGGCTACTTGATCTCAGATAGCATCAGCATAATCTGCAAGGATTATCTGATATCAGATTCTGGTATAGAATGTGTTTGGATCTTCGCTTATTTCTTGGCAAGTTGTGTTGAGCTTGTCCTTCAGGGCTTGCTTGATCTCATCTGTGTAATAGGTATTTTGGAGCCAGGTCTTCTATGCTGTCAGTATGGCATCAGCATCATTTCCTACATAGGTTGTGGCTGTGAATGCTGCTCTGGCAGGACCTCATAGGCTGAAGGGCATGAGGGCTACTTGCTGTGCTACTGTCAGAGTTCTTATAGTAGTGTGATAAACCAAAATATATTACCTGAATTATATCTTAGCCAGATGATGTGAACAATTAGGCAAGATGATACAAAAACACAGTATAGTAACCAGCAACCATTGCTATGGAAAACTGTATAAATAGCCAGAGATACCAGAAAGAGTCTGTTTACCTGTACAGACTCTGTATACCATACAGACTCTGTACACTGTACAGGTCCTGTATACTGTACAGACTCTGTACACCTGCCATAAGTAGCAGATCTATAGTTAGCCACATAGTAATCAGATAGCAACCAACTTGTATAAATTACCCCAGAGATAAGAGTGAATAAACCTCAGTCCAAAATTAAATCCAAAAGCAAAAGACAAGTCTGCCTACCACACTTTGAGAGAAACTCTACAGCCACTGTTAGGAGATTGTGAGCATTGGTCCCCTTTTCCACTCTGGTCCACTTTCTGATATAAAGCTTGAAGATTTGCCGCCAAGTTCAAGGAAGAACTTCGCTGCCTTTGGAATTATTGGTATGCTTGCTAGATAAGCCTGAAGAACCCCAGTTTCCACATTTCCAGAGAGCCTTATCACAAGCCAGTCTCTGATGCAACTTCACAGTAGAGCCAGTCTATCGACGCAACTCTATGCAAATGAAGCCAGTCTTTGACATAACTTTGCCAAGAGACCCTTTCCCAAAGAATGCTGCCAGTTGTTTGTATCCCCAATTGAAGCTGCCAATTTATAAGAATCTGCACCATCCAAGTTAATTCCCAGTTAAGCCACTGTTTTCAAGGAGAACTGCCGATTCAGGAAGAATTCACATCTGCCATTTTTGAGTTATTCATATTCCCAGTTGAAGCCACCGATTCAGGAAGAATCCATGACATCCGAATTATCCATGCCATCCAAGTTATTAGTTTGTTCCCAGTGAGCCCATTTCAGGAAGAATCCATGCCATCCACTATTCCCAGAAGAACTGCCAAGTTATTATTCCCAGAAGCCTGCCAATTTTGGAAAACCCGTACCCAAATCGAGTTATCCACCAAATTGCCAGATCGTCATGCATAAGAAACTGTCGTGCTACACAGAGATCATCGCACTATATAGAGATCGCCACACCAAGACCGTCACCCAGAAATCGCATACTTTTGGAAATTACCTCGCTACACAAAATTATACCATTCCCAGTTGACCCAAGAAGGAAGTCTATTCACACACAAATCGCTGCTACACCCAGAGAACCGTCCCAATAAGGAAACCACTCACAGATATCCAGATTGACTATTATACCACTAAATACCAAGGACCTCAGGAAATCTTAGAACATTTTATTGCTTTTGACAAAGTAACTGGGGGCTCAAGCCAAACTACACCAACCCCCCAACCTTGTAATTTGTCTCCATTGAGCCAGCACATTACATTTGGGGGCTCAACTGGGAAGATTTCAGAATCAATGTGACTTTTCAGCTCACAAGAACCCACAGTCAAAATGGATACATTTGACCCAACACCAACCTCTGCCACTACAGGAGAACCAGTTATTACCAGCATTTGGACAGGAAAAGAAGTAATCACATCAAGACTTGCCAACTACCCAGCATCAGAAGGATCCCAACCAGAACCAGAAGGCAGTACAGCCCAAAATCCCCAACCAGATCAACCAGACAATACAGACAGCCCTGCTAGAGATTTTGGAGAACTTGCACAAGAACTAGAAGATCTCATCACACGAACCCAATACTTTACAGCCAGACACCCTACATCAGTCCCACCAATCTCACCAATAGAACCCCTACCACAACCCCCTGTAGAACTGGAAGTAGTTCCTACAAGACTACCTAGGCCTATTCCACTCCATCCAAGGACCAGAACACCATCCTCAAGATACCCAAGCACCCCCATTTCCAGTGTCAGCTCAGAAAGTAAATCAGAATCTGAATCTGAACCTGAACCAGAATCAGAAGAAAGTGACAATGAAATGGCCAACTCATTGCCAACCTTTGCAGGATACCCAGAGGAAGACCCTAGAGAATTCCTTGATGGAATTGAAGGAATTGCAGCCTTGAGAAACCTCTCAGATGAAAGAAAAATTGCCATCTACAAAGCCCAGCTCAGAGAACCAGCCAGAGGAATTTTCCATTGAACAGCAAACAACTGAGATTCAGAACTAGCAAGACAGATACAAGCAGCAATGTCTGATGAGCTAGAATATGAGGCCATGGTCCATTGACTCATCGAAAAGTATGCAGGAAATGAAACCCGCCACAAGGCTCAGGAATCCATCATGGGAATGAAGATGAATCTTGAAGAATCACCCAGAGCCTTCTTCATAAGAATCCAGAAGAGAATGCATTCTGCTGGGTTCAATGCCACTAACCAAGACATCATAGGTCCAATGACCTTCATGAATGGAATTCCCCCAAATATTGCTCAGCATGTCTGCACCCTAGGCATCAGAAGGTCCAAGGAACAAGTAGATGCAGCCCAAGGATACTTTGATGTCAGACAAGGAACTACCTGGAGTGATTATGACAGAAAAGAAGAGAAGAAAGACATCCTGGTCAAAGCCCTGCAAGGACTCCTTCAAGGACAAGAAAGATCCAAAGAAAGAAGGCCAGCCAAGGAAGGAAAGAAGGACAGAAGTAAAATCCAAGATCTCAGCTCTAAGTTAGACCGATTGGTTGGATAGATTGAAAAACTCACTACACGCGAAAATCAGGACTACCAAAACAACAGAGGGTACCCACCACAAAGGAGCCAAGGTTATCTACTAAGAGATAACAGGAATTACCAGCAAGAAGAAAGAAGGTACCCTGCCCGAGACAGAGCCCAAGTCCAATGCTTCCACTGTAGATAATTCAGACACTATGCCACTGAATGTGACAACAAAAGGAGTGACCAAAGGGACTCAGAACCACCGAACTGAAGGAATGACACTCAGTACAAGAAGACTGAAGCCCATCCTGTTGAAGATTTCGAGGAAGCAAGCAACAGTGAAGACTACAGTAACCTAGACTTGTACCCTACCAAGGTTAGCACCTGAAAAACAGTTTACCCAGCAGAAAAAAGGAAGAGACCTGTAGGAAGGCCATCCAGAAATGTCAGCAGAAGAATGATCCAGGAAGAAGATGAAGAGCATGAGGAGGAACAGGTAGAAACACCTCCCCGAACCCCCTCACCTTTTGTCCCTGAGACAAATAAGTTACCACCAGAAGATGAAGAAATGGAACAAGAAGAATGGGAACCTGCTGCTCCAAAGCCTAAGAAGAAGTACACTCCAAAGACCATGCCTAGAGACATTTACAATGAAGCCTGGCAGAAGATTCAAGAAGCTAAGATGGAAGTCCCTCTCCTGCAGTTCTTGCAACTGACACCAGCTAGAGTCTGAAACAAATTGCTGAGAACCACCAGGTCTAGCACTGGCCGAGTTCCAATCCCACAGCAAGAACCAGCTTCCATCCCTGTCCAAGCAGCTGAAAGACATGTCAGCACTTATTTACATGGAGATATTAGAGGACAAAAAGTGAAAATTCTTATAGACACAGAAGCAGCTATCTGTATTATTGCCAAACGATTCCTGGATACCCTCCAATGGCCCATTGATGGACCATCCAACCTCAGCATCATAGTAGCAGATGGAGCTCGAACTCAACCCCTTGGAGAAGTACGAAATATCACCATCTCTCTTGGATACATTCAGTTCTCCATCCCCAAAGCTGTTGTCACTGAAGCTGTCACCTATGATATGATTCTTGGCACCAACTGGATGAAGGAAATGAATGCAGTTGTTGATATTGGCCAACAAGTACTCAAGTTTGACTACTGGGGCAAGAAGTACAGAGTAAAGGTGACCAGCTACGAACAATCAAAGAAGAAGAAGAAGGTCACTATTCAGGAAGAGTATACCAGCAGTGAAGAATCTACTACAGAAGAAGAGGAAGAATCCGAAGACAGAAATGATCCCAGACTCAATCCCTGAATTAATCTGGTAGATGACAGACCAGAAGACAATGTGTGGGCCAAGAATACTATCCCTATTATCATTGGAGCCATTGCAGGAGAAATCAAAGGATGTCCTACATGCCTCAAGAGACATAGGTGTCCTGAGCACTCCTCCAAGATCATGGGAACAAGGAGATCACCTGGCACAGCCTGCCCAGAGTGCAGAAGAAAGAAGAAGAAATGCAGACATGTTCCAGAAACACCTGCAACCAAAGCTGCAGAAGTACAAGTGATTTGGGGTCAAGAATTATCCAAGGAAGAAGAAACTTCTGACCAAGAAGTTCCTGAACAAGAAGCACCCAATGAAGAAGAGGTCTCTGAACTCATTCCCTGAGATGACTCTTGCTGGACACCACCCGAAGACAATGACCCCTGGAATATAGAAGAAGGATCCAGTACAATCACCATTATCCCCAAGAAAGAAACCCACCAAGAGAAAGCTTTTTGGCTAGGAAGATATCCACATCAAATGGTCTTTCACTCTCTCCGAGACTACTGCTACCAGTGTCATCTGTTGGACCAACAAGAAAGACAGAGACCCCAGAGACCAGAACCCCCAACTACTCTTGCACAGTCCACCACCTTTCAAGAAGTTACCACAAGGTTGCAAAGTCGATTTAGGGGACAAGGCTTCTTCAACCGAACATAAATATACCCCTTGTCTACTCTTCCCCCAACCTATGATTAAGATGGGTACTGATTTCCAAGACAACAAGAAATAAATAGCCGGGAATATCATTTTCGAGCAATGAGATATTGCAACCATGGGAGACACCCTGACTGCTGAGATTGCAGACATCAGAAGATTCACCTCAGTCATGATGTTGCAGTGCATACTTTGAAGAAAGGAGATAACCGAAGCCAGATCCGAAAAAGCCAGATTCGAAAAAGTCAGACCAAGAAGCCAGGAAGAAGAATCCTCAAGATTTATGATTTGGGAGAAGATATCCTAGCTCTCATCAGACATGCTACCCACCAGGGATGGGCAGAAGATGCTGCCAACTTCATGGAAGCCCTAGACCCTATAGGAAGAAGGGGAATTAATTACCTCCAAGACCCTTCTACTGGAGCCAGATGGCCACATCTCAACCTCAGAGCTTGGAGGCTCTCTGCTAGCAGAGCTTCAGCCCTAGGAAAGTCCGAAGTCAGTAAGGATATTGCCCAGTATGCCCTGCTGCACCCAAAGGCCAAACTCCTGACCAAAGCTCACCCAGAAGATGTGGGATATGATCTTCACAGCCTGGAGGATGAATCTATCAAGTCTGGAAAAACTTTCATAGTCAGAACTGGATTAGCCATGCAACCACCCTAAGGAGCTTATATTCAACTGACCTCAAGGTCCAGACTTGCCAGACAAGGGATAACTGTAGAAGGAGGAACCATTGACCCTGAATATACAGGCGAAATCAAGGTTATCCTACATAACAGCAGTGCAGAATGGCACTGAATCATTAGAGGATAGAAGATTGCTCAAGCAGTCTTCATAAAGGTCAAAACCCCACAGTTACAGGAAGTCTCCAAACTAACTGAAGGAACAAGACAAGCCAAGGGATTTGGAAGTTCAGACAGAAAGGAGGTACATCTCCTTCAAGTCAACCACCTCAAGAGGAATATTCCCCAGCAAGTGTACCGGCAACCAGTCAGACTGCACAAGAATCTCATCCTGGAGCCTGGAGAACAAACTACCTTCGAAATCTTTGCACCACCTGATCCCAGAAACCTCTTCTTCAAACCCAAGGAAGATATCCCACACCTGGACATAGAGGGACACACATTCCCTGACAAGATGAATCCAGTACACTCCCGAGGAACCAATCAAAGCTGGGAGACCATCATCTTGCTGAAAGGAACAATCATAGGACATCTGGTGTCTTTTCTCAACCAAACTCATAGGGAAGTTTATGAACTAAACCTATCAGGAAACGGCAAAAGGTCCCAGAAGAAAGGAAAGGCCCCTCTGTGACCCAGGAGACAGTGAAGCCTTCCACCAACATTGGAGAAGAATTGACACCTCAACAACAGCAACAATTAGTGGAATTACTCAACAAATATCAAGATATCTTCACCACTAATTATGGCAACCTGCCATACAATCCATTATACCACTACAGCATAAATACAAGAAATGCAACACTTATCTGGCAGAAACCCTATAGAATACCCCATCACTTGAAAACATTCGAAAAGGAGCACATTCAAGAACTCTTAGACAATGGAGTTATCCGACCTTCTACCAGCTCCTGGGCCAGTCCTATACTTATTGTACCAAAGAAAGGAGGATGGAGACTCTGTGTGGATTACAGAAAACTCAATTCAGTCACCGAAAAGGATGCCTATCCTTTGCCCAGAATCGATGACCTTTTGGATCAGTTACAAGATGCCAGATACTTCAGCAGTATGGACCTCTTCACAGGATTCCATGAGATCCCCATGGACCCCAAAGACATTCAAAAGACAGCCTTCCTTGCCCTAGGAAAACTGTTTGAATACCTCTGAATGCCCTTTGGACTTTGCAATGCACCCCCCACCTTCCAGAGAATGATGAATTCAGTCTATGCCCCTTTGATTCACCACTGCCTGATTGTATACATGGATGATTCCAACATCTATTCAGCAAATTTCGAAGAACACCTGCACCACCTAGAGGAATTCTTCAAGCTTACCTGCAAGAATCACTTGAGACTGAATGCAAAGAAATGCTACTTTGGAAAACAGAAACTCAAATTCCTAGGATTCATAGTTTCAAAAGAAGGAACTCATGCAGACCCAAAGAAAACTGAGAAGATCAACAATTGGCCAGTACCCAAGACTCTAAAGGAAACACTATCATTCTTGATACTAGTATCCTATTACAGAAGGTTTATCAAGAACTTTGCTCAAATCACTGCCCCAATCCGGATCCTTCTCAAGAAAGGAGTGCCATTCAAATGGACAGAATCATAAGAAAAAGCCTTCAAGGAACTCAAAAATCACATGATTACAGCACCAATCCTTGTGCACCCCAATCTACAGAAGCCATTCATCTTGTATACAGATGCCTCTAAAGATGGCCTCAGAGCAGTTCTAGCCCAGGAAGGACCTGATCAACAGCACCATGTGATAGCTTATGCAAGCAGAGCTACCAATCAGCAGCAGATGAACTATGGTAGCACCAAACTGAAATGCCTTGCAGTCATATGGGCAGTCACCCTATTCAAGCATTACCTCATTGGAAAAAGGTTCACCCTGATCACAGACCATGCAGCCCTCAAATGGTTATTCAATCGCAAGGAACCCACTGGAATCCTAGCCTTCTGGATCCTTATCCTTCAGGATTACAAAATCACCATCATCTACAAAGCAGGGAAAGCTTACAACAATGTTGATGTACTTTCCCACCAGCCCCAATGAACCAGAAGAAGGGTGTCCCAAGGAACTACACCCTAAAGAAAGCTCCTCAGACCATCAAGGCACAAGAAGATCTCATCTGAAAAGAACATCAGAAAGCCCATCAAGGACAGACAAGCACAGAAGACAAAATTCGAAAACTGTATTAACATTGGCCTCACCTCAGAACTCAAGTCCGAGACATCATCCAGAAATGTGACACTTGCCAGAAGTACCAAGGAAAGAAGAACTATCAAGCCCCTTTGCAACTGATTCCCCCACCCACTCACATCTTTCAGAGATGGGGAGTAGATGTAATTGGACCTCTACCAGTTATACTAAGAAGAAACAAATATACTCTTGTATTTGTGAAATACCTGACCAAGTGGCCTGAGGCTTTCCCCATGGAAATCGCAGATGCCTTAACCATTGTAGGCCTCCTCCACGGACTCACACTCAGATATGGACCCCCAGAAGAACTTATTTCTGACCGAGGCATGGAATTCATCAATAACATAATCACAAGTTATGCCCGAATTCACAAGATCCACCTCAAAAGGACCACATCATACCACCCCCAGACCAATGGCATGACAGAAAGAATGAACCAGACCATCAAGAAAGGACTTGCCTGAGTCAACCCTACTAATTGGGATCTCTGCTTACCAGAGATCCTATGGGAAATTCAGAACACCCCTGCCATGTCCACTAAACAAAAGCCATTCAAAATGATGTTTGCCAAGAGAACCAGAACCGCTGACCATGAGAATCTCGGAAACCTCCTCAAGAAGGCAGAACAGTTACGAGATCAAGCCCAAGGACAGATTATCAAAGCCCAGGAAAAACAAAAGAAGTACTATAACCAAAAACAGAAGGATCAGGAGATCAAGATTGGAGATCAAGTCCTAGTTTGGAGAAGCATGATTGAGACAAACTTTGCTGCCAAACTAGAACCAAAATAGGAAGGACCTTATCTTGTATACAATATCAGAGGAACTAGCATCTATTTAAGAAGCATGGATGGACAAACCCTGAGAACACCAGTACACATCAATCACCTCAAAGTATACTTCCCCTCTACACCATGAGTCAAAGGATTGATCAGTGCCTCCAGACATTGGTCCTCAGCTCTTTCCAAGCCCTACCAGTCCCTCTACCCCAATTCGGCCAAGCCAATGGAAGCCCTCTTCAAAGGATCCAAGCTCATCAAGAAAATCTCATCTTGGCCAGATGCCTACTACAAGTCCACCAACTGCAGGTCTATTATGCAATCGGTGAACAATTGCAGAACCTCCCGGCCCCAGAACAGACCTACATCAGGAATACCACAGGTCTGACCAGAAGAGACACTACTGCCACAGACAGACTATACACCATTTACAAATGAAATGTCACAGCCTTGACACAGGCACAATTCTCCCTGAATGATATTCAAGGAATGAACTCTGTTACCTATTTTAGCATCATCAACTCTGTCGAAATCCTATTCCCTGAAGAAGAAGAAGAGTCCATAGAATGGAGTAACCCCAGTACAGACAATGAAGATGATGGAACAGATATAGATGCAGAAGCAGCCTATGCCTATTAGGATGATAACTGAAGAATAGTCTGAGACAGACTACCCTTCAGTGGGGGCTGATGTGACAAACCAAAATGTATCATCTGAATTATATCTTAGCCAGATGATGTGAACAATTAGGTAAGATGACGCAAAAATACAGCATAGTAACTAGCAACCATTGCTGCGAAAAACTGTATAAATAGCCAGAGATACCAGAAAGGGTCTGTTTATCTGTACAGACTCTGTACACCATACAGACTCTGTACAACTGTACAGGTCCTGTACACCATACAGACTCTATATACCTGCCATAAGTAGCAGATCTATAGTTAGCCACATAGTAACCAGATAGCAACCAACTTGTATAAATTACCCCAGAGATAAGAGTGAATAAACCTCAGTCCGAAATTGAATCCAAAAGCAAAAGACAAGTCTGCCTACCACACTTCAAGAGGAACTCTACAGCCACTGTTAGGAGATTGTGAGCATTGGTCCCCTTTTCCACTCCAGTTCACTTTCTGATACAAAGCTTGAAGATTTGCCACCAAGTTCAAGGAAGAACTTTGCTGCCTTTGGAATTATTGGTACGCTTACCAGATAAGCCTGAAGAACCCCAGTTTCCACATTCCCAGAGAGCCTTGCCACAAGCCAGTCCCTGACGCAACTTCGCAATAGAGCCAGTCTATCAACACAACTCTGCGCAAACAAAACCAGTCTTTGATGTAACTTTGCCAAGAGATCCTTTCCTAAAGAACACCGCCAGTTGTTTGTATCCCCAATTGAAGCCGCCGATTTATAAGAATCCGCACCATCCGAGTTAATTCCCAGTTAAGCCACTGTTTTTAAGGAGAACCGCTGATTCAGGAAGAATCTGTGTCATCTGCCATTTTCGAGTTATTCATATTCCCAGTTGAAGCCACTGATTTAGGAAGAATCCATGACATCCGAATTATCCATGCCATCTGAGTTATTAGTTTGTTCCCAGTGAGCCCATTTCAGGAAGAATCCATGCCATCTGCTATTCCCAGAAGAACCACCAAGTTATTATTCCCAGAAGCCTGCCAATTTTGGAGAACCCATACCCAAATCGAGTTATCCACCAAATTGCCAGATCGTCATACATAAGAAACCATCGCACTACACAGAGATCGTCGCGCTACACAGAGATCACCACACCAAGACCGTCACCCAGAAATCGCATACTTTTGGAAATTACCTCGCTATATAAAATTGTACCATTCTCAGTTGACCCAAGAAGGAAGTCCATTCACACACAAATCGCCGCTACATCCAGAGAACCATCCCAATAAGGAAACTGCTCGCAGATATCCAGATTGACTATTATACCACTAAACATCAAGGACCTCAGGAAATCTTAGAACATTTTATTGCTTTTGACAAAGTAACTGGGGGCTCAAGCCAAACTATACCAACCCCCCAACCTTGTAATTTGCCTCCATTGAGCCGGCACATTACAGTAGTATACTGCTCGAAGTCATCAATGAAAGTGATGATTGATTTGTCTGAAGTATATCCATAGAATACTAGTGGTCTCATATCAATTTTGTCTGAGTATCTTGGCTCAGTTTGTGTGGTAGTTTGAGTGGTAACAGTTATTCATTGTTCAGCTTGAAAGTGAGGGATTCATCTTGAATCACCAGCTAATGGGCACCAAGTTGTAACATAGCAGATGCTTAATCTTGGAAGTATATCAGATTTCTGTATGATCTTCTTTGACTCCACAGAGTCCTTAAGATATAGAGATGGGTGAGCTCAAAGTGTATCTGCCCACAGGCTTACTAGTTCCTTTGCTTTCTCTTTACTTTGAACTATTTCAATATGAGGTTTATTCACTCTAAGATACTGGGTTATTTATACAAGTTTTACTAGCTATAAGATAGCTAAGTAATGAGTCATTTTCTACCAGTATTGAATCTTTTACCATCTGCAAAGATTTCACCATCTTCTAAAATTTTGCCAATGATAAAGTTTTCACTAATAGTGAAATATGACTGCTATTTATATGGCTATACTATATTGGAATTGGGTTCAGATACTACAATCAAATGTCTAATTCCCCTGATTCATGTTACTAATTTGGATTAACTGTCACAATATATATCCAGCTATGTACTGAAGTCTACAACTATATCTGTACTGATATTTAGAATACTATTATCAACTGAGCTACAGCACCTCTGCCTCTTATGAATATTCATAGTCTAGCACCTCTCTACTTTATAAAAGCCCAATAGAATACTCTGAATATACTTAGTAAGACTTAGACTACCTTCTTGAAGATATAGTTAATTATCACTATAATATAAATATTACTAAAATGTCTCAAAATTAGAAACTTATTATATACAAATACTAGAAACTTTTTTACAAGTATAGTACCTTTATTTCCTATCTCTGAATTACTACTGTTAAAATAGTTATCTAGCCAAATCAATGATATAGTACAAGAACTCAATCAGAAATATATTGAGTATATTCAAACTACTGATAGATCCTTCTCACACTCAGATGACTATATCCTATAAATATCTAAGTTGGATATATCAATTCAACTAAGCTAGTCTTAGTTTCTTGAACTTCCTAAAATAACAGAAATCTTAAATATCTAAAATAAGTCCAAAAAAAAAACTTTGGTTGAGATTTTATCTCAATCTTGAAATCAATAAGTATAGAGAATATATTTCATATAAAATTAATCTTGATCAAAAGTAAATAGTCTTTTAGAATATTTAGAATTTCCAGAAATCCTTTTCAGAACTATATAATACTACTCTAACAAGTGCTCTCTTATAACTTGATAGCAGTAGTTTACAATCTAATTCTGCTTTAAGATGCTTCCTTACTTGGCTAAGAATTTTCTCAGAAATTTCTACAAGTTGATATATAACCCAAATGCTGAACTGAAATTTATTCCAAACTATCTAATAATCTGAAGTGAATTGAATCTGATATATAAGAGCAATTAGACCTCTACATCTATAACAAGTAGGACAAGCTTCACTTAACTAAAGAAGTACTCTAATTAAATTAGCAGATAGATAGAAATCTATTCACTAAACTCCTTACTCTATACCCTATAAGTCAAGATAAAGAAAGTCTTATAAAAGTCTTCTTTACTCTTAATAAGAGTTTTATAAGCTCTAAGAACCTGAGTAACCTAGGACAACCAGTAACTGTCTTCCTAGCTCTAGTATAAGTCTACCTTAAATTTGATATATACAGTAAGGAGAAATTTGAAACATTCTATACAAAACTCAAGTTACTCTTAAATACTATTAGTTTAAGATATATTACTAATGATTAAGTATAAAATAGTATAAGAGCAGATTATTTATTTGATATACTATAAGAATGGCTCACTAGAAAGATCTAAGTATAAAGATATCCAGTTAGTTATAATTACTAATAATAATGCCTAGCTAGAATCAAGACTATAGTCAAGCAAATTCTAATAGCTAGATCAATTCTGCCTCAAAAACAATTCTATGGATCTAGTAAAGACAAATCTTGAACTAAGAAAGAAAAACCTAAGTAGAAATCATCCAGAGCTCCCTTTATATCTATATTTTAGACATCTAGAAATTCTGAATCTATTCTGCTAAGTACTTTTAAGAAACTTACAGAAGAAGAATAAAATGAACTTAAAAGAAGTAAAGTATACTTCTATTACTAAAAGATAAGATATATGACCAGTATGTATTTTAACTGAAAACTTCAAACTACAATATAA
Source organism: Jimgerdemannia flammicorona (assembly GCA_003990745.1). Lineage (NCBI taxonomy): Eukaryota > Fungi > Mucoromycota > Endogonomycetes > Endogonales > Endogonaceae > Jimgerdemannia > Jimgerdemannia flammicorona. The sequence continues at coordinate 2,310 of RBNI01001321.1, read as the reverse complement.
GTCATTATTATTATTCTATACTATCTTAATAATCTGACTACCAAAATACTAGACTTTGTCAAGTTAAGGACAATAGCTAGAGCCTCTACTAAAGGAAGTCAAAAAACAGCTAATAATCTATATAGCTACAGAAGCTATAGTTTCCAACTATAAAGTCAAGTAAGTCTATATAGAAATCAGTATACAAATTTCAGGAGAACATATTAGAAGGATATGCTATTATAGCAGTCAAGTATTAAAAGAACTCTTAGTAAAAAGAAGAGTCATTGATGAGAATTACATTGGTAAAATTATTGTTCTCATTAGAAATTATAGTTAGATATCTTTCAAGATCTCTATTGGTTACTACATTATCTAGATCTTATTTGAGAAAATTAAGTTGACTCTGATAGTCAAGGAAGTCCCTGAACTACTATCTACTATCTGAGGTTCAAAAGAATTTAGCTTATCAAACAAAGCCCCAGTCTATCACCATAAATAAGAAAGAGCAATTCTAAAAAAAAATCAAAAAAGGATTTGTATACATATATCTAGTAGCTAATACTCTCATAGTATTGAAATATACTCTTCCTAAATAATTGATAATTACTTTTCATATATCAATAAATTAGTCAAACAAAGAGCTAATAGTAGAAAAGATGATACAAACTCTTCCTGATATACCTCACATTACACAAACATATATTACCTACTTTTATACTATTCTTTAAAGAAACATATGTCCTTGAATCAGAGTTCTATAGAGTATACTGGGCAGAGTAGCCCCAGTATATTTGACTGACAGCATGTGGGGAGAGGTCAAGGAGTAGGTTTGAGGATGCTAAGCACTTTGTCAGAAGGAAGGGGGAGTAGCAGCAGAGGAGGAGGAGACAAGATACAGTCAGGGGGAAAGTGACTGACCTTTACTGATAAGGTCAAGATAGGAGCTTGGATGATAGGACTGAATGGATGGCTGGAGTTAAGGAAGAGGAAGACAGATGCTAGAGAGAAGAGGGGAGTCTCTCTGGGGGGCCAGAGTAGGGGAGCTGGTAGTGTAGTGGCTGAAGAGATAACTGCTGATAGGAGTGTGATGGGTAATCTGGAAAAAAATCTAGATAGAACTACTGATGGTGGACCAAGCTATGGGAAGAGCATGAGACTTAGTGACCTAGCTAATAGTATAATAGGCCTAGCAGTAGCTCTGTTACTCAAGAAGTCAATCTTGGAGTTTGTAGTTACTTTATACTTCTGGGACTTGGCAGTGATGGCAAAAATAGTCCTAGGGCTGATTGCTAAGCAGATGAATGGTACAGTATCTATAAAGTTCCTGAGGGATCTGGAAGAGGTGGAGGTGGGCTTTGAGGAGACTGGACCATTAGAGGATATACTGAAGGCTGGGTTGACTATTGGGGAGGTGTGTATCCTGATGGCATACTACTTGAGATAGGATCCCAGAGTAGTACAACTTCTGGTAAAAGGGATTCCTATGGTGACAGCTATAGAGATAAGGAGAAGTGCTGGCAGGGAGATGAAGGGGAGATACCTTAGGGCCCTGCAATGTAGTAATAGGACTATGTGCTATTGGGGGGTATCTTATTACTCAATTTCAATATTAGTGATGGGGTAGAGTGTCAGAGGGGGTTAGGATAGGATTTGTAGCCAGGTGGATGGCAGCAGGCAGGTATTGGGGAGGAGTGGAATTGGAATAGGGTATGGGCCTAAAGTGTGAAGGTTAGGTGATGGTTACTACTGAAGTACTAGGTGGTCTGGTGGCACTTGTTGCAGAGGAATATTATGCTCAACTTCTGCTCAGGCCATCTAGTTGAGGGGGAAAACTTTGACTATGAGGAGTACTATAATGTAGGGCAGAAAGGGGGTTTTGTGCAGATATCTAAACATTGGCTGAGAGAGTATAAGATACTTGGTGACTTTTAGTTGGAGGTCAGGTATCAACTAGATATTGTGCATAGGGGAGTTGTTGTAGGGGGCCATTGGGAGGTTTTGTGAGATAGATTGGTGGGGGGGATTGGGTCAGAGTGGCTCACTTTGAGTTGGGTTATAGCTATATAGGTGGGGTTAGCAGGTCACTGGTTGTTTGTTTTCAAGGATGAGAGGAGACTAGAATTGAGAGCATAGTTGCTGAGATGAGAAGGGCTGATGGAGGACATCTTGATGGGCTGGTGGCTTGATTGGGGCCTGCAGGGTGATCAGCAGCATAGTTTGGTTGAGAAAATCTATAGACAGAGTAAGGGGAGAGTTGGAGTAGTAGGCAAGAGAGTGTACTTCAAGTATAAAGGGATGGGGGGGACTCCTCTAGGGGGGTTGGGTAGT
>RBNI01001320.1:0-23036 GCA_003990745.1 Jimgerdemannia flammicorona | reverse complement strand
TAAATAAAATAAAATATATACTATTCAAAAGCTCAGACACTAGTCTATTAATGGTTAAAATTCTGATTTAAAATATTTTATATTGAGATTATAATATAATTAAATATTAATAAAAACTGAACATTGGTACACTTTTGGCTGTCACTGTATTACCTCAATGATGGCTTGAGTGATTCATTTTCCACATGTGATTTAAACTGTCTTTTATCTGGTATTATATAATAGAATCTTGATTTCACCTTTGAATCCTTGGTCTACAACTCCTCCAGCTATATAGAGTCTCTCTTTCTTGGCCAGACTATAAGACAGATGTAGGTTCCTTTGGAGACTTCCATTGCAACACCTGTGCTAATGGTTGCTTGCTTACCTAGTTTGATGGTTACTTCTATACTAGAGTAAAGATCATAGCTAGCATCAGATTCATGTACTTTATCTGGGATTTTTGCCATAATGTAGAATCTCTTGATTTTGAATTTTTCAGAGGTTTCTTTGGAATCATCTTCTATTATAGTGATAGTATATGAGGAGGATGATTCTTTATTCGGTCTTCTTGTCAGAACATTTGTGAGACATATGTCCTTTCTTTTTGCAGTAGAAACATACTCCTTTCTTTATGAGTTCTTCTATTTCTTTATTAGATAGTTTCTTGAATCCACCTTGTGGTCTTCAGAACTCATTCCAGGGTTTATACTTCTTCTCAAATTGATGTCATTTGTCTTCTTTGTTGTTGTTTCTGTTGTCTCTTGGAATGGCTGATTATAAAAACCCCATGTAAATGAGGCTGGAGACTTTTGGTTTGAGCTAGATAGCAATGGGAATCTATGGTCTCTTGCCAAACAAACCATAAGTAATTAAATTATATTAGTCTTTTATAGTTGTGTATCTTCTCTAATCTGTTTATATTAAACATATTACAGTTTTTCAATGCTCTTTTAGAGCAGTCCATATATAGTGATATCAATCTTGTCCTGTCTGTAATACTATAATATATCCTAAAACCAACAACAAAGATCAGATATTGCAGGTGCATACATTAATTGTTGATGTCATTTGAAGATTGGTCTCATTTGGGTGTGTTATACTTTATGTAAATTCAATATCAACTATCTATATATATTTCTACAGGGTTGCTATATAAACCCCTGTCAAATTGATAACTAAAAGGTTTAATAGCCTAAATGAGGAAGATGGGACACCAGTTTGGGCTCTAGAGACAGGGCAGGGAATATATGTATATTATAAGGTTAAGCCTTACAGCAATCATCCTCAGGCACATAAATATCAGAACACATCTTGTATAGATATTGGAAAATATGAGAGTAAAGACTATATAGTATAGTTTTCAGAGCAATACTGGAATTAGAATAAAATATAAATCGATTAGCCTTCATACATACAGATTTATATCTGAAATCTTATTCATTCAATGAATTTACAATATATGATAGCTCAATCAATAGCTAAAGATTTTAGTAAACATTATTTCACTATTGAATATACTCCATCAGCTCAAATGTATCTAACTACCTAATAGCAAATTTATATTTTCAATGTCAATGTTGGATGAAACTATCAAGCAACTTGAAGGTCATCATTTTACTATTAGATCTATTTGTAATATTGATTTCCCCATTGGCTGGCATATTTGGGAATTATTTCACACTATATGAAATATGCTATTAGTATCAAGGTGTGCTTGAGAGTAGTGGTTCTTGAATAATGATCAAATATTTTACCACTGGACAATAAATGTTTATATGATATCTGCCCATATACAGATAACCAATATATATTCAATAGCTAGTTTCAATTATGCCATTGGCAAGATATTTGTTGAGAGATTGCTTTAAATATATATCATATTTATAATATATATGATTTCTACCTCATATATTTCAATATGTCAGGTATATGGTTTGTATATGAAATACAGAGTATTTGCAATATATATTATAGAAGCTTCAGTGTTTGAGCCCAACAATACTGTGATACATTCTATATATATAGTGATACTAAGGAAGAATTAGTATTTTTTTTTTTTTGCAATATGTATACATTGAGTATAATTACAAAAAAGAGAAGCTAACATACTGTTTATATAGATCTTTGAATAAAAGCCAGTTGATATCTGCCTTTATGATACTTATCAAGACTATAATTAATATAAAGATATATCTAGTGGCCTCTCAGTATTAGAAAATACTATAGATATCAGCTATGAAATACTGCAAATTTGGATTGTGTGATATACAGTAGTATATACATTTTTAGTGGGAAATGTTATGACAACCTTTCTAATATTTCCCTCAGATCTATCAATGATATCATTAGAAGGTAAGCACTATATTTATACATATATATATATGATATAAATATATATATATTTGATATAAATATAATTTTAATACAGAGGCCAGAAGGATCTCCCATAAACACTGGAAAATACCAAATATCAATAGTATGCAGAGATTGATTGTAGAGCAATTGAGGCCTGCAGGCTTAGGAGTAGGACCTTTCTCATTTGGCAGTACCTGACTAGAACCAGGAGCTGACATGGCAACATGATAAAGGCCTACAGGCTTGGGGAGTGAGAGTGAGGTCTTTTCAGACCCTAGCCTATATGTAAGTCCTTTTGGGGAAGGTTCTGCATATAAGTCCTTTACTCATCGGCTTTGAATCTACCTTGCTTTCTGTTGGTTGATTGGGGGGTTTTTCTTTGCCTTAAGCTTTCTATTGGGGTTTGGAGACTATTCTTTATTCAGTCTAGCACTACTAGATCTGATACATAGGTGCTCTCATATATAGTCATGATGATCTAGCCCTGGTGAGCAGACAAGTCTGGTCTATGTCATAGGGGTCAGCATAGCTGGTGTCCAACAGGCATAGCTGGAGCAGTGGGACTGTTGGACAATTTAGTAGCCTAGGTTAATAGGGGGGTAATGTTTGGTGAGTGGTGGGGGAGGGTTTCAGCCTATATAGTCTAGGTTCTCTCCAATAAAAATCTGCAAGACTATGAGTCTGTTAAATTAAAAGGGATTGATTATAGATATCTTATAGCATGTGCAGGCAATGTGGTATGGTCATGGGGACATTCCATTTGTGCCCACATTTGAAATACACAATACCAAAGTATCAAGAAGATACATATGCTCATATGCTATTTCCAACCTAAAGGGATATCACACTTACTCTATTATTTATCTCCCCAACCTCGCCTCAAATGCTGACAATGAGTCAATGATTGGTAGTCCATCAGTAGACCCAACTGTTGTGCTCATGTTAGAGGGTACCTTTAATAGGATTGAGGACAATAGAGATTCATCTGAGTTGGAGGACTATATGGAGTCCAAAGCCAAGAGTAAGGAGAAGTATGGCTCTGACAGCTTATAACAGTATCCAGCAGACAAAGGTAGCTGAACCAAAAATAGTAAGGGGGATTATTTTGTATTCATTATGTAGTTTAACATATTGTTGTGATATGGTTGAATACAACTTAGATTCACCACCACAATACTATGCTTGGAGGATGACAATGGGTGAAGTGGTACCTGACTCACAGGATCAAGTAGTTTCACCTCTAAGTAACATGGAAGCAAAATAATAAAGTTCTAGTTGATGAACTTGAAAAAATATGAACTACTTCAGATTATACATCAATACCATCAAGATATCACCATACAATGAGTCTCTATGCAAGATGTACACCACAGAACTGGAATATTTCCTTTGACTTATTCAATGAGCTACATGAGGGATATGGTTGTATCTGGCTGTAATTCTGCCCTTCGATTCCACCTTTGGGATGATGTATGGCAAATATCTGGAGTTAGTGGTACTATAGTGGTGCAGGGGTAAGTGTTGGCAAGGGTGGTTGATGTTTGAGTAGAGCAATTGGGCAGGTTGTGGGGTCTTGCATATTATAGCTATGGTAGATATATATTATGACATCATTTTTATTCTTATATGTATTTTTTTAGAATGACTTCAATATTGACTTATAATATGTCATAAGCGAAATTAAGATTTGGGTGCACAAAAAGCAGTCAAACATGTCTTGGGATAGTTTAAATTCCCATCTTACTACTCTGAACCCAACTCTTCTGTCCCTTTGTAAATAATAAATTGGATGAATATATATTTGTCTATTGGACAAATGCATGTATGAGGAAAGTTCTGTCTCGAATGCATTGCATCGGTCAGTTTAAAGAATCCGATATGAAAAGGTATACAAGAGAGAGGTGGGTGGGAGTGAAAACTGTATGGTAGTGATTGAGTAGGATGGGAAGAGGTCAGGATATTGGCAAACAATAATTGCATAATTGCTAATTATAATACATATTGCCTAATTAAGTAATATACATCTTTAATGTACTATCCCTTCAGGATCTCTTTATTAAATCCCCATCTTACTACTCTGAACCCAATCCTCCTATCTCTTTATGAATAATAAATTGGATGAATATATGTTTGTGTATTGGGTGAATGCATGCATGAAGAAAGTTCTGTCTTGAATGTATTGCATCAGTCAGTTTGAAGAACTCGGCCAAAAGAAATTAGATGAGCTTACATTATGGTCATAGGGCCTATATGGAGTATAGTCATTAGGACCTGCATTATATTAATGTGATTTGTCTATGGTTGAGGGCCCTGCATGGATAAGAAAGGAGAGATAGCCTGCTCATGGTCTTCAAATCCTGCACTACCCACAATCTTGAGACTTGACATTAGAGTGCATATCTTATCTGGGTCTTCATGGTTGTAGAATTCTGTGTTATGGGGGTAAGTGAGCCAACTATGGTCTTCAAATCCTGCACTACTGCAGTCATAGAACTTGGGTCATTGTGGTCTTAAGATTCTGTATCATAGGGTATACCAAACCATGGTCTTGGAAACTTCACTGCCTCACAATCTTGGGACTTAGTACAAAAGTAGGTTCTATGTAGGTGCTTATGATGAAGAGTTCTACATAGATGACTGATAAAGATTGGATATGACAGTGGTGATTTGTATGATCACATAGCATGTCTGGCCATATTATGAGAGACCAGAATCATCATCAAGGAGAGGATGTAAGAGATGGGTATAGTCGATAGGCATCACTATGCCACTGCCCAAGAATTTGAATCTCATAGTCTGAGAACCCAGCCTTGGTGGCATCAGAAGTGGCCCCAATGCGAAAGCTGTGTCTGGCAAAGGCAGATGCTTGCAACCCAACAGCCATAAGAAGGGGCCATAGGCCTGAAAGGAGCCATGCTCAAGAGAATGGAGCATTGTTGGCCTAGCTGAAAAGTGGTAAGTTGGAAGGGGCTGGAAAGGAGTAAAAGAGGGCTTGGAGAAGAAGGATGGCACATGGGGCACCAATGGTGCATGAGTTATATAGAGAGTAGTACCCTTATAGAAAGGGTCTGTCTTGGAGAAGGAGATGATCAACATAATGTAGGTGGAGTTATATGCCAAAGGCATAAACTATACAGCAGAATGGGAGAGGTTGATGGTAGGGTCAAATGCTGCTGGTCTCTATGTGAATTCACCAGAATGAAGGAATCTGAAATATGCAAGTGTAATGGCCACCACAAAATTGAGGTGGTTTTCAGTAGAAAGGTCTAAGAGGGGAAGAATTCATGATAAGATAGAGATAGAGATGGGGAGGCATGGTCATGGGGTTGACTCCCTGACCCAATGCTTGATGCTCCAAAGGATCCGCGGAAGCTGAAGCAAGTTATCTAAAGGGTCTGGAAGGCCACCCATCTTGACCTCCCGCAGTTTTACTCCCTCACCCCTTATGCTGACCAGACTCTGACAATGTAGGGCTCTCTTCCTACCCCCATGGTCTTCTGCCCCTCACTGCATTCTTCTTATGGTTTGGCCTGGCAGGCTCTATATGCCAATCATATTTGACTGGCCAATGTAGTTTCCTTGAATTCTGCACCATCAACAACATCTGCAACCAGGACAGTTCCATTCAACCAGCTTCCAAAATAACATCTGATTCAGTGGGTGTATGCTCTGGCCCTACAATGCCTATGCCCAGCCACTATCAAATTGTACCTATCTGCCATTCACTCACTCCACATCAATGCACAATGCATCAGCAATAGCATTAAGACAGGAGGGGATAAATGATACTCATAATTGAAAAGAGTATGAAGCCTCCAGAAAGAGAAGTTGGTGAAGGAGTTCAAGGAGTTTCAGATTACAAGAGGTACCAGAATTGATGTAGGACATCACAGCCTGATTGTCAATATGGATGTGGATGTGGCAGAACTACCAACAGGGGCCCCATATAGCTACAGCAATGATAATGTCATATAATTCCTTAAATTGGATATCTTCAGGAAGGAGATTTGTGGGCCAGAGGATAGAGAACTATGCTCCATCAAAAAATGCTGCAAAGCCATGGGTGCTGCTAGCATCAGTCCAGAATCAATCATCAATGACCTCTTCCCATGGGGCAATAATTGCAACTCTATTTCACAGTGTGAGGAATTGTAACCACCAATGTAAGTCAGCAAAAAAATCAGTAGTCAAGTTAATATGGTGATCAGGGTGAGAAATGGAGGTCAAAATATTGATAAAATGGCAAAGAAAGAGTTGGCCTGAATGATATCATTCAGGCCATAGCATTTGAAAAGCCATTCGAGTATTTCACCAAAGACATTGAAGAGGAATGGAGATGAATGTAGTTTGAAGAGAAGGAATTGGTCAAAATAGAAAAGACCCTGTCAATGGAAGCCTAGCAGTTCCCAATCCTCTGGATGCACCAGAATATGTTAGAAGATATTTGCTAAGTCAACTTTGAACAGTAGGAAACCTCTGTTGAGATGTTATATGATATCCAATATTTGATCAAAGGCAGTATACTTGAGAGTAAAATCATCAGGTAATATATCATCATTAACTGATGCACCATGAGGCCAAGAGAGATGATGAATATGGCACCAATTGGTGGATCCTTTCTTTGCCACTGTACTCAGTGGAGATGCCTGGAAATTCAGGAATAGAGGGTAAGAGAAGGGGCCCACAATGTAGCCAGCTATAACTTCTGTTGTAATGTCAAGTGTGGGGATGTAAATATAAATGATACAGTGAAAACCATATGGTAGTGATTGAGTGGGATGGGAAGAGGTCAGGATGTTAGTGAATAATAATTTTTTTTTTTTTTTTTTTTTAATAATAAAATTTTTGTTTTTTTTTTTTTTTTTTTTATAGTCACTTGGACTTCCATCCTTTATTATGCCCATCTATCCCATATAATACATTGAAACCACCCCCTAACCAATCCCCCTAGGGGGGCCCCCCCTCTCTATCCCTACTCGATAAAAGGCCACTTTGTCCAACACTATCTCTACCCTCCCACCACTCTGTTCATAGATTCTTGCCACCAAGCCATGATGTCACCCCCTCTGAGGACCCCAACCCACCCACCATCCAGTCAGCAGATCTCCCAACAACTCCTCCCACCATAATACCTTCTCCTGTAGTCCCATCTGCCTCCCCTCCTCGAATACAAAAAGCCAATGTCTGGCCAGGCCCACCCACACTACTAACACCCACTCTATAGTGAGCCAACTATCACCTACCCCACCCACTAGCCGAGATCTCAAGTCCTCCCAGTGGCCTCCCTCATCTGCTGGTCTTTGCTCTACACCCAGTCTATTCCCTATTTCTACCCAAAAGTCCCCCAATACCTCACACTTTCCCAGCCAATGTTTCGGCATCTGCATAAGTCCCTCAACTTACCTGACATTGTAACACTCCTCACAATCCAAACGGCCACCATCCACCAGGTGCCCAGTGCAATAATTCAACATGACATTCCTCTGCAGCATATGCTACCAAACCACCCAGAATTTGGGAGGAAGCCACCTCTTCACCTCAGTGCTCTATGACCAGACACCAGCCCAGTCCCACTCCTCACCAATGCCAGCCGCCTGCCAGCTACTTGGCCAAAGGTCCTGGCCAAGACCCTGCTGACACTCCACTCTATCCCCAATATCAAACTCAGCAAGAGAAGTACCCCCCAGTAGCAGTCTATCCTATTGCCACATATCAGGACCCCACATCTCCTCCCTCTCATTGCCCTGCCAGCATAGGCCAATTGGGTGTGCTCCATCAACCACCCCCTACCAAAAACCCCTAAACTGCAGCTGCTGAGTTCTATTCAGCCCTACCAAAGAGAGCAGATCTCCGGAGGACCCTTGAGGGGAGGACCTCATCTCCCACACCTTCTGCAGCAGTGGCACCCAACCCCCTCCCTGCAGTTCAGTAGCTCTCTACAACCACCAGGCTTGCAAGCAGTACAACCTCTTAGGGAAATCCACAAGGCCAAGATCCCCCCTGACCACCGGTGTTGCAAGAGTATCCCAACCTATCTGGGATCTCCTCCCTGCCCAAATCCAATCCCTAGCCATCTTCATTAGCCTCTTCACCACCCAAGCTGGGAAGTCTAGGTGATAGGCCACGTACCACAGCTTGGGGAACCAGTATATATTCAGAATTGTCACCCACCCTGTTAGAGAGATATGTCGGCCTCCCCAACTTTGAAGGGCCTCCCCCCAAATGGTCACCCTGCTCTCCCACCACATCCATGACAAGACAGAACTATATACAGAAAGGAAGATGCCCAGATACTACACTGCCTCACCAGCAGAGACAATTGTTCCAATGAGTCCCCACCCACTAGTCTATTTCCAAGCACCATTGTCTCACACTTATGCCAGTTGAGCTTCATCCCCAAGTGAGCCTCATACCATTCCACTGTCACCTTAAGTGCCTCGACATCTGCTATAGACCCAAGTCCAACCACCATGTCATCAGCAAAGGCCCCCACCTTCCACACTATATTATATATAGAAAGCCCTGTCACCTTCTGGCAAATCCTATCCATCAATGGCTCTAATGAAAGGGCATAGAGAATAGGGGACAGAGAGTCCCCCTGGGGAACTCCTCTACCCAAGGAGAATGCCAAACCTCTGTGGCTATTACACATCAGTGCTGCCCTACTGCTCTCTAGCAGATTCAACATAGAAGCCTGAAATCTTGGAGGAACACTAATTCAATCCAACACCTTGCCCAGCCAGACCTGCCAAACATAGTTGTATGCCTTCTCCTGGTCCAAAAAGACCAACCTGCCATCCAGTCCACAAGCCCGGCCCCCTTCAATGACACCATGCACCCATGTGGTTCCATCCCTTATAAGTCTGCCCCCAACAAAGCCCTGCTGCTCCTCCACCAGCACCTGTTGGGTAACTTTCTGCAGCCTTGTGACAATCACCTTAGTCACCAACTTCCTGTCCATATCCAGAAGCATGATCAGTCTCCAATTCTTCCAGTCTTCCCTCCTCTCCTTGTCTTTGTACAATAAGGCCACCAGCCCAAGGTCCTGCTCTCCAACCCACTCACCACTCTGAAGAACATGGTCACAGAGAGCAGTCATCTCACCCAAAATGCCTGGGACCTTGACCATCTTCTTCCAGAAGTCCCATGGTAACCCATCCTCCCCTAGTGCTGTTCCAAGCTTAGTTGCTGCAAGGACACTCTGGATCTCCTCCCCTTGCACTGGTAAGATCAAGTCACCCAGTCCAGCTACTTGTGGCAGCCCCCACTCCCCTAGTATATCAGCAATCGCCCCCTCATCAGCACCCCCTTCTCCCTCACTCCACAAACTCTGCCATCTCTCATTCAAAACCCCCAAGATTTGTTGTGTGCCATGCACCATGTCCCCATTGGTATCTAAGATCTCATCCCACCAATGTCGCACCCTCCTGGCTTTGAGGAGTCTTGATAAGTACCTAGTAGGCTGCTCACCCTCCTCCAGCCCCTGCCACCATAGCCTAGCCACCATTCCATGCATATGAGTCTCCTCCTCTTCTCTCAATACCTGTTGCAATTCCACTATCTCCAATTTAGCCTGCTCTATCCTCCAATCCTCCACCCCATCAGAAGTGAGCAAATCTGCCCAATCCATTTGCAGTCTCCTCAGCCTGCTGGAAGCACACCTTGTTCACTCCCTCCTCTGCCTCCCAGCATCTCTACCAACTCCTCCCCAATAGACCCTCACCACCTCTTTCAATCTTATTCAATGGACACCCACAGCCAAACCCTCATGCCTCCAGATAAAAACCTTTGCCTGAATGTCCTCCACCCATGAGTCCCACAACCCCTTCTCAGCCAGGGAGGAGTTAAGGCACCAATGTCCAGGTCCATCTCCACTCCTCCCAAACTGCTCCTGCCCCAACAGTCCCCAGTGATCAGACCATGGGTACCACTTTACCTCTAATGTCTTCTAAACATCAGAACCCCAACACTCTGCCATCAGAATCCAGTCAATCCTCATACCCAAGCCATTCACCCAATGTGTGTAGACCCTGGTGTTACCCCAATATCTTCTGCCTATATCCCCTAAGGAGCTCAACTTCTCCACCTCCTCCCATGCATCCAGACCTCCACTTCTCCCCCCTGCACTCCTCCCTCCATCAGTTCTGTCTAGCCGTAGATCCTGAACCATATTAAAGTCCCCACCAAGAACATTGACCCCTTTCTCCAAGAGAATACCCTCCTCCAGCAGCTTCTCAATCCATGCAGTCCTCTCACCCCTAACCGCAGGGCAGTAGCAAGAGCCAACTCTCACTGGTTCCCACCCTGGCCACTGCCAATCTCCCCAGACCAAGTGATCACTCCAGCTCCTGATTCCCTCCAAGTCTCCTCTACCCTTTCTCACCAGAATTGCCACTTTACCAAACCAAGCAGTAGCCCCACCCCATTCTCTAGTCCACTCTACCTGATTATCCTCATCCTCACACCAAATATCCTGTAGTAAAAAGAGATCAGCCTCCAATTCCTTGAGCCAAGTAAAAATGTTCTTATGCTGCCCAGGTCCCCTCAACCCATTTACATTCAAAGAGAAAATGTTAGTTATACTGTTCATAAGGAATAATGTCAAATAGCGATCCCATCCTCTATAAGTCCACATTCTGCTCCTCCTGCACCAAGTCCAAGCTATGTTTAGCAGCTAGTTCCCTTTCCCCAGCTTCCCATGTCTCCAATCCTCCCAGAAGTTCTACCATTGCCCCATCTTCCCTCTCCTCAAAGTCCTCATGATACTCCAGACAGGCCTCCCTCCAGAGCTGCAAACTATGACACTCAGCCCAACAGTAGACTGCCTGCTCACCCACGACCACCACCAGCTCTGCCATTCTCACCCCATCAACCTCGTATCCCTCCTCCTCCAGGAGGATCACAAGAATCTCTGCCCTCAGTGCTTCCACCACTCCATCTATCTGCACTCAATGCTCATTAGACATCACCTGCAGGTCCACTTCTCCCAATGCCTCAGCTGCAAGATTATCCATCACCTTACTCAACCACAGCAAGTTCCCCACCTCCTTCCCTCCCGGAGTCCCTGGCTGCCCTGCATCTGACATCATGGTGTCAGCACCTACACTGGCAGCCTCATCCCACTCCTCCTTGGGGACATCCACCAGCTCATCCTCACCAACTGCCACCACCTGGCTCCCTTCCACCACATCAGGGACCCCAAAGCGCACTCACTGGGCTTTCTTCATTAGAACATCCTCAGTTGTCCTTCTCTTCACAGCCAGACCCCTCCTGATAAGAGAGGGGGGGGTGGCATCCAATTCCTGCTCCCAGACCTTGAAAGTGCCATTGGTATAGAGGTTCTTGCTCAGCACCTTCCCAGCTCCTTCCTTGTCTGCCCCCACCTCCCCTTCTCCTTTACTAGCCCAGACACTAGCCTCAACACCCCCAGACACCTTGGCCCCATCTGCCTTCTTCTTTATCTCAACATTCATACTCGCCAATAGCTCCTTCTGCCTTCTGCACCACTGCGCCCACTTCCACTGCCTCTTGTCCATGCAGATATACTTCCCCTCCACAACCTTCAGATGCATTGTCTCCTCAAAGAGCTTCCAGGCCTTCACCCTCCATTCCACCACACCACTCAACTCCTCTAGCACTTCCAATAAGTCCTCCTCCTCCTCTTCACTCCCCTTCACCCTCGACACTCTACAGACAACAGCTCCCCACATCAGCACCAAAGGCCAGTCATTCGCCTTTCCAGTGGCCTCCCTCTCTGCCAGCCTAATCCTGACATCCACATCACCTGTCCTGATTGCCATCTCCTCCCACACCCAGAATCTGATATCCACCACATTGCTATACTCTGCCACCACCTCCTCTACCCTCCTCCTTGTCTCAACCTTCATCACTACAGATACCCCTTTGACTAGCAGCTATACCACCCTGGGGTCCCACCTAAGGCAGTGCACCATAGGGATCACCACTTTACCAACCACCACTTCAGTCTTCATTGCCTCATCTAGTGGGCCCACCTCCTCAAAGCCCACCTCCACCCCCTCCAGCCCCTTCAGAAACTTCACCGAGGCTGCCCCAGCCACCTGCTGTGAGATAAGCCCCAGGACTATCCTTGCTGTCACCACCAAGCCCCAGAAGCACAAGGTAGCCACAAACTCTGAAACCGACTTCTTGAGTAATGGTGCCACCACCAGCCCCATCACACCATCGGCCAGATCCCCCTTCTGAATTGGTAGCCCCAGCCCCACTCCACCATCAGCCATCACATCTCTTTTTTTTTCCTGATTTCCCATCATATCTCCATCAGCAGTCTTCCCCCCAGCCACCACACCTCCAGACCCTATGCTCATACCCCCAGCCTGAGGGCCTCCCCCCCTACCAAGGTTTGCCTTGCCCTTCCCCACAGCAGCACCAGCTCTGTCTCCAACTGGCCATTCACTTTCCTTCACCTTGTCTGCAAAGCTTGAGGGGCCAGTTCTTCCCCCATTACCACCTGACACTGATCTTCCTCCAGAGCCCTCACCACCCTTCGACCCTCCAAAGGCCCCCATCCCCAGGCCATAACCTCTTCCCACATTCTACTAGCTAAAAGCCCCAGATCCCCCCGACCCAGTATGCCCATCAGAACTCTTGCTTGATACCATAGTGATAGTATCTTTTCTTCTAGTTGTGTCGAAACTATTGCTTGAAGTTTTATGTAACATGAATTGTATAGGAGAAAGGATGTTGGTGAACAATAATTACATAATTGCTAATTATAAATGCATATTGCCTAATTGAGTAATATACATCTTTAATATGCTATTCCTTTGAGATCCCTTCATAACTGTCCCGGGACATGTTTGGCTGCTTTTGGCTGGTGGCTTAGGTTTATAGTCAATATAATCCACCCTGCACAAATTACTCTCTCTGACTACTTCTGCTCTTACAATAATACATCTTTCTAATCTCCTAACAGCAGCAATGGTAATTGCAACCAACAGCCAGAACTGTACAGTCATCCTTAAATGGAGTGGCCCACACCGACTTGTCTGTACAGACACCAAAACCCAGATGTACCGATTCACTGTCTCTAATGGCAGTTTTGTGGATTCCATCAATTCTCCAATCAAACTCCCTCCAATATTGCATACCCTTCAAGGACTTACTCTACCAGAAGAAGTCGATACTAAAATGGCTACAACCAAGGTGATCAAACTCAAAGAGATTGAGAACTTATGGCTACAAATCAGCCAACAGGACATCAATTGTCTGAATTCTGGTGAGTGGCTAAATGATATTATAATAAATGAGTATATTGAATGGTATATATTTAAAATTCTACATTTAATGATCTGTATATGTTATTGGAGTCTATTTTTTTTTTTTTTCTATTTTATTAGATATGGTGCTCAATAGTTATCTAACCAAGTTGTGATCTTTAACACATACTTTTTTTTTCTTCTGAGAAAAAAAACCCACCAAATTGCTTGAATGAAGCACCAATCCTCTCATATCAATCAGGAATGGTAAATATATTATTGATATTTTATTTTTCCATCAGTAAGAGAATATAAAAAATGATCATTTATATTAACTAAATACTATCTATAATATTACAGCATATATTGGTTCTTAATAGTTCTTTGTAATATATATTCATTGCTTGATACAACTCTGTCAAAGGACCTATTATAAAGGTTGGTATCAAATATATAAGATTTTTAGACTTGAAACTATATATCAATACTCATATAGATAATTTAAATATATAGACCTTTCATTACAATTCTGGACTCAATGAATAAAGGTGTCCAACCATAAGTAATTAATTCCATTCTAGTATATCTAAAAACATTGACTGCAGGATCATCTCAGATATCAAACATTAGAGCTATAGAAGTCATTGTTGCTAAGGTATAGTATACTAATATATATTGAGTATAATACAATACTACATATTGACTGAGATATATAGCTTTATATAGGTACCCCAGCAAAAAAACAGGTTCAACTGTAGAATCTTTCTACTATATTTTGCCAAAATATTTCTCTCTGATCCTGAGTACTATTGCACAATTCTGCAGATAATTCTATTTGTTATTTAATATATATAATTTATTTTAGGTAGCTCTGCCAAAACACTTCTAACTATATATATAATATATAGAAAAATACTGATGCAGGTACATGGAAGAATAAAACACACATATCTCATATGTGTACTCATATTCATAATGTAGTTCAGATGCTGTCAACCCAGCCTCGGATTGCTCAAAAACACAATATTCTCGACCCATCTTTACACATTACTACACTGCCAAGCTTCTCTGCAGCTCTTGCAAAAGCATATAATACAAAAGTAACACAAACACCACATCTAGAGCAAACAGAAGAGAAGACTAAAGATACTATTCGAGATAAGGGCAAGGAAAATGAGAAAGCTGTACCACTACTACAAGAGAGGATACAAATATCTAAAGTCAAGACTGTTCAACCAGCCAAATGTCCAGCTGATGATTCAGAGAGTGAAAAGTCCTGCAAACATACAAAGATCACAAAGATCACAAAGTCACAGGTAGAAGGAGATGTAAAAGCTATAAATGCATCCAGAACAGTAGGTATCTTTACAATTCTTAATATTTTTATCATAAATAATCTACTCTCTAATACTGTTATGGATATTTTTATAGGCAAAGGATTTCTGGGCTATGATTGAATGTTTCTACCATTATGTAAAAGCAAATAAAGTATAGAATACTACACTACCTGCTCAATCTAGTCAAAGTGCTCTACTTAAGAACCTTATCATGAAGGCCTTGCAGAGTGATGAACATGTGAAGGCTTCCAATAATACAAATATACTCTGCTATCTCAGGCTCAGGAAAGAGATCAATACAATTACTCTGACAATGGAAGAATCTTACCCATTTCAAACCAAGACCAAGAAACTTATTGACAAAATCGCAACAACCCCAGGAGTTAAAAATCGAATTACAGCCAATGATATGTTTATATGTACCAAGTGGGTATATTGCTCTATTCTGAAATATCCCCAAGAATGTTATATTAAACATCAGGGGACAGGGGACTCTTTTGCTTGAACCAAACAGACTGAGATAAGCCACACAAGCATCCTTATATAAAAAGCAATATGTTTTCAAGTTTTCACTTTGCATATTCAGATATACCAGGTGTGATGGAGGTCAAGCATCAAGTCACAGCAAGTTTCATTGAATTCCAATTATTTTTGAGTGAATGGCAAGCTAAAGTTCATCTGGCTCTGAGTGTCTAGAGAGGAGGAGGCCTGGCCTGGGCCTTCCCAAGAGCTATACAATGGTGACTGGAGCAGGTGGTATAATAGGGAGAACTGGTGATCAAGGGAGGTCTGCTGATATTGAAGATTGGTACACTGTAGTGGGGGGTAGGAGGGCAGTGGTTAGGTCCCAGGTGGCAGGGCAGGAGAGGTGTAGTGTTGATAGAAGTGAGAGTCAGGTAATAGGTCAGGTGACTGACAGAGAACAGGGGTCTGGTGGTGTGATGGCTGGGACTGGCATTCCTGGGGCTGGACTGGTGGCTGGTGGAGGAATAGCTGGTGGGTCTGCTGGGGCTAGAGGAGTGACTGCTAGAGTATCTGGAAGTAAGAAAAAGGTAACAATGGTAGCTGGTTCTAGTGAACTGGTGTTATGCCCATTCTTTCACAAATAAGTATCAATATGAGTAATTTCAGTGAACTTCTTGGGGCTGGGCATGTCTGCTAGAGAGGTGCTGTAGCTAGTGAGTGAGGAGGTTGTGGGGGCAGAGTTACTAAAGTTTATTCCATTGGTAGAGGCAGTGGAGATTGGCTTTGTAGAGGAGGAGGTAATGGTGAAGACTCTGGAAAAAGAGTTGGTAATCAAGAATATCAAGGTTGGGATGGCAAGGTGTCTGAGGTGGGATCTGCATACTATACATCTAGTGGTGGAAGGGTTGCCAACTCTGGGGAGACAGGAGACTAAGGAGATTGTGGCAGAGGCACTGGGGGGCTTTGGTGAGATGGTCAATTTTGGATTCATGTTCTGGGAAGAGACCAAGCTGAGGAATGGCAACTGTGAGGTAATGGTGAGACTGGAGGACAAAGAGGCCACAAGGCTAGAGAGGAACTGGCCAGAGGTGATCCATGTTAGTGATCAAGAATATAAGGTGTGGAGAAGGAAGGGGTCTGAGCAAGAGGAGGAGGAATTGCTATTTGCTCTGGAGGAGAGGGAGGCCATGAAGGATTTGTGAAAGAGGAGATAAGATGAGTTTGCTAAGAACTGGATCTGGATTCCAACAGACAGAAGGAGAAAGAGATGGTGGAAAGAGAACTGGAAACACCTGCAGACAGTCCTCCAGAGCTCAAAAAAGGAGAAGATAGCAAGGGCAGAGGCAGCCAAGAGTCAGATGGAAGAGGTGGAGACAGCTGAGGTGTCCTTTTTACAACTGGATAGTGTGGAGAGTTCAGCTCATATACTGGTGAAAGGGAAGTGAGCTGATAAGAAGGAGGTGGGAGAGGGAGGTTTTGAGGATATCACTGAAGTAGTACTGGAGACTCAGTTGGAGGACATCTATATGGTGGAGGCAGCAAATATTCATTGAGAGTATCTAGAGGCAGGTGAGATAGTGTTGCTGGAGAAGATCACTGAGGAGGATGATCTGGTGAATGTGGCCTCCAATGTTTTAGCAGACAGAGAGATACTATAGGAGTTGAGTAGGACCCCTAGGCCTGCTACCCCTGGGCCTCTGGTGATGACAGCAGACAGCTGATATCAGGCAGTGCTTGAAGAACTTGCAGAGGAGGATATCAAGGAGGTGGATGTATTTAATGAGTCTCAGGAGGTCTGGGAGGAATTCCTCAATATTGCTATTGTAACAGTAACTCCAGAATAATGATATCAGCACAGGAGACAGCCTTTTCTCACAAGCTATCAGATTAGAGTACAAGAAAATCATACCGTATATGAGATGAGCAATGATGACCAACTGTGAGTCATTGTGACCACAGTATGAGTATCTTGAGGAATATAAAAGAAAGATCAAGGAACTGCAGTAGCAGCAACCAACAAGACCCACTAATCCCAAAATAGCTCAAAGATTTACTACAAATGAAATGCCTACTGCTCACCAAACCTCAAGATCAAAGAACCACCAAGGTACCTCAATTGAAGAAAGGATGTTCCAAGACATCAGAAGAGCTATGAGGACCCACACAAGAAGAACTCCTAGTATCAACCTGGGTACTGCAGACCCTTATTACTATATTCTCTACTACCGTGAAATGGAAACAAGGATCACCATTGCTACTGAATGCCTCCAAATATGGCAGGAGTACAAAATAGGAAACCTCCTCTGCCAGGAGTTCCCACAGGCCAGCCCTCAAGAGCTACAAGATATCACTCCTATGGATATATATAAGACAAGGACAGCTAAGAAGATCCATCAGATCTTCAGACATGCACCATGATTGATCCCCAACTTGGAGTACATATGTTAGAGTCTCAAACTTCAGAGACCTGTCATCCTGCCATATCAATGCACTAGAAACCAGGGTGGCTACAGAAGCCCAGTTCACTATCACCCTCAATAGTGATAAAGTAGAAGACTTCTGGTATCCTATTCTTCAGGACAACTCAGACCAATTCCTGCAAGGATTGATCTCAGTATTCCAACGCCCAAGCATCCAGGTTAGACCTCCCCAAGACCCCACATTTGTTCCCTATTTTGTGGAAGAGAACCTCATAGATTGGAGAGCCCCCGATTTCCCCGAACGTGATGACGTCATCGGCGATGACGTCATCCCACGTGACATCGAAGCACGCGAAACGCGCGACCTATGCGACGACGACGAATTTGCAGATCTCATCTCCTTCAGTGATGATGAGGATGAAGCCCCCATGGTCCTGAACATTCTGCTCTAAGTCCCTTGGTGATGCAGAATTGTTCCAGCACTACATTCTGAGGTGACACAGAATTGTTCCAGCACCAGTATTCTGAGGTGATGCAGAATTATTTCCAGCACTAGCATTCTGAGGTGATGCAGAATTGTTCCAGCACCAGTATTCTGATGTGACACTGAATTATACCAGCATCCTGAACCTATACAACTATCAGTGCTGACCCTGGAACTTAGCAGTTTTTCCTGTCCTGGCATTTTATTTTAGTTATTGGAATTTATATTTAGCTTTATATCTTAGCAACTATTGAATTTATATTTTATATAAATATCCCCCTTATTTCCTCTGAAATAAAGTCAGTTCCAGTTCACTTATACATACTTTCTTGCAAGTAATCTAAGAGATAACAAGACAGTTTAAAGATAAGAAGTTTGAAGACTATAAGACCTTAGGAAGGTACTCTAATAAGAACTTGCTTATAACAAACTTGAGTTAGTCTAAGAGATATACCTTGAAGAGAATCTGGTATATTTGAAGGACTCAGCGACTACTATGTGATACTATATAGGGACCAAAGTTAGTGACAGCAATGGTAACAGTACTACTGAATGATGAGAGATATGATGTAGATGAGAACTAAATGGCCAACATCAGGAAAGTAGCATCTGAGCAGGTAGATACATTCTGTGGTAGTGTGAATAGGGCCCATATCTGGAGGGCTATTTACAAGGAATAAAAGAAAATAATCCATAGATAGACTGAGAAGGTAGTGGCAATCCCTATAGAGTTCTAAATATTTCTAAACATTTTTACTAATGATGAACAGTCTATGTATATTATTATTAATGTCAATGGTCTATGTGATGGAGTGAAGCATCGGTATCTATTTTATTGACTGAAAGTCAGAAGGTATGATGTGATCTTTCTTTAGGATGTTTGTACCTATGATGGGCCAGATTATGAGGAGTGGAACAAGGAATGATATGGTAGTACTGATTGGAATAAGTAGGTGGGCATACTTATTGGTGTTGGAAGAGGTGAGCTGGTAGAGGTGAAAGTATATGGTGATCAATTAATGTGGGGTAGATTGAAAGAAGGAGCTAGGGATGGACTGGTTGTGGGCTCTTCTTACCTTCTGATAGTTGGCAGAGAGTGAAAGCAATGAGTGGAGAGCTGGCTAGCTTGGGGAGAATGAGAGGAGGTGAGGCTGGATATTTTGGTGAGGGACTTTAATATGGTATGTGAGAGAAAATTGGACAGATCTGATAGTAGAGTTGGAGTGGCTGCCTCAGCAGGGCTCTCATAATGGCTTCAGGTTGAGAGGGATATGGAATTGATTAATAGTGTCCAGCAGTATCAGGGGGAAAAGCCAGGGCCCTTCACTTGGTGGCACCCTATTGGTGAGGATCTGGTGGGAATGAGGATTGATTGGGTTCTAGTAACTAAATGCTGAGATAATATACTGGATATTGAGGAGGTACAATAGCACCCTTGATTAGATCACTGGGGAGTGGAAGTGTGTAGCAGGTTTCAGGCAGTCAATGGGGGTAGAGGTTGCTGGTAGCTCAATATGGCTCTACTCAGATAGCAGGCAGAGTGAGAACAATTTGTAGCAATTGCTAGGCAGGAAGTGATGTAGTAGAAGGAAAATAGACAGCCAATAGAATAGTGGTGGGGTAAATTTAAACATTTGGCAGGTGCTTATTGGTGTGATGTTGGGGAAGTAGCTAGAAAAGAGCAGAAGGACAAAGAGAGGAGAGTTGAGCAAGGGCTGCAATAGTGGTTGAGATTGTTGGAAGGAGGAAACTTGTCAGGAGAGAGGCGCTCCCAATTGGCCAGAGAGATAGCTGAGTTGAAGCTAGATCTAAAGACAGCTGAGGATAGAGTGGTAGATGGTCTGTTAGCAAGGCTGTGGGCAAGGTGGTTGGAAGAAGGAGAGCAGCCCACTAAATATTTGTCAGACATTTTGAAGGCCAGGAGAGTGCAATACAGCTAGGCTGCAGTACTGCAAGAGGATGGTGCTGAGGTTACTGAAATTACTGATATGCTAGGAGAGGTCTTTGGACAATGGCAAGCTCTC
Organism: Jimgerdemannia flammicorona; assembly: GCA_003990745.1. Classification (NCBI taxonomy): domain Eukaryota; kingdom Fungi; phylum Mucoromycota; class Endogonomycetes; order Endogonales; family Endogonaceae; genus Jimgerdemannia; species Jimgerdemannia flammicorona. The sequence continues at coordinate 2,732 of RBNI01001320.1, read as the reverse complement.
TGGCAAGATAAAGGGGGGCTCATGAAGGGTGAGGTTTTACAGGAGGATAATGTCAATTTGGTTGGCAGTTGGCTAGTAGTAGCAGTATCTGAGATAGGTGGGGTGGTAATGGGCACAGTAGCCTTTGATGAGGTATTGGAGATGTTGAGGAAAGTGCAGGCTGGTTTATCATCTGAGGAAGATGGACTGCCTTGGGAATTTTAGAAGAAGTTTCAGGTTGAGTTTGATGGATGGTTAGTAGAAATGGTGAACTTTGTTCTAAGAGAAGGCTGCTAAATTAGTAATAGTTTTTTTAGGGTTGGTCTCTCTGCTATATAAGGAGAAGAGAGATCAGTACATATGGCAGAATTGGCAACCTATCATGTTACTGAATGTGGACAGAAAGTTAGTGTCTAAGATTTTGGCTGAGAGAATGTAACAGTAGATTGGCAGGCTGGTGGGTGAGGATTAGAGAGGTTTTGTTAAAGGGAGGCAGATTAGAGACAGCACTGCCTGGGTACAGAATGTCTTAGAGAGCTGCAGGAGCTGGCAAGTGAATGGGTAGATGGTCTTCTTGGATTAAGAAAAAGCATACAACAGGGTGCAGTGGAATTATTTGAAAGCAGTGCTGTGGAAGGTGGGGTTTGGTGTAGTAGATGCTCAAAGATTGATGGGCCTAATGCATAGCTACTGAGCAGCAGTGCTGATAAATAGGTGGAGTGGTCTGGAGTTTGCCTTGAGAAGAGGTGTGCTACAGAGAGATCCTCTTTCTCTCCTGCTCTATATTTTGTCCTTAGAGCCCTTATTGGCTTAGCTGAAGGGGCAGTTGACTAGACTATAAATGGTGGATGTGGTCTGAAAGCTGGGGGCCTTTGCTGATGATATAGTGGTTGGGCTAGGCTGTATGGAGGATGTGGTGAGCCTGTAAGAAGGGGTTGAACAGTATGAGAGGCTGGTAGGAGTGAAATTGAATTGGGGCAAGTGTGAGACAATAGAGCTTAGAGCTGGTCTAGATGAGAATGGGCATTTTGGACAAACAGTAGCTATAGAAGAAGCAGTCAGATATTTGGACATCTGGTTTTCAGTATATAGGATGGTGTTGCTGAAGAAGTAGTGGTGTGGCATGATACAGAAGTGGGAGGGAGCTTTGACAGATTGGTCAGAGAGGAGCTTCTCCTTAGTGGGAAAAGTAGTAGTTCTGAATGTATACTGGTTACCTAAGTTGTTGTATTTGGGGTACCATCTGGATTTTTCTAGATAGGTGGTGCAGAGGCTGAAGGAGGTGGTGGAAGGATGGTTGTAGCAAGGAAGGCAGCCACAGATTAGTTGAGAGACTGTGGTGCTGCAGACAGCAGATGGAGGCCTGGGGCTGGTGGACTTCTGGAGGTAGTTAAAGATACTTTGGAGTTGGTGGGGCTGTCAATTGGCAGAGCTAGGAGTGGATAGTTGGGGCAGACTGACAATGGACAATTGGGAGGTCAGGTTCTGCCCCCATGGTGAGATTTGGAAGGATATGCAAGGTTTGGTTCAGGTGGGGAGTATTAGTAGATTGCAGTTTAAGGGGTTCTGGTGGGACATTATCGAGGCCTGGCTGGCCATAAGATTGGCAGGGCTGGAGATGGGAGAGGGGGAGGATCCAGAGCAGCATTGGTGGTAATTAGAGGATCTTTACATTGATGGCCACTGGTTGGCAGAGTACTCTCTGTCTGAGGCAATAGAATGGATCAGGGCCAGCCCACTTAAGAGGTGGCCAGTGGGTTGGCAGAAGGCTGGATTTAGGAAAGACTGAGAGTGGGATCAGGTCTAGAGTTGGGGGGCTTTCTTACTCAAGATTGTACCACCTAAGTATTGAGTGGTGTGGTGGTAATTCTTGAGAAGGAATGTGATGCTGGGTTACCAGACAGGATGGATGGAGGCAGAAGGTGGTAGGGAATATAAGTGGTATAGTGAGGTGGATGGGAGGGTAATTCAGACTCTAGAGTATATATTGGCAGTATGTCCAGGTATCAAGAGATATTGGCAGATGTTGGAAGATTATTGGGGTTCTGAGAGTAGGTGACTAGGGGGTCTCACTAGTAAGGTGAGCTGGTGGGGGAGACTGGTGATATCTGGGGTAGTCTGGGCTGAGTACTAAGAGTCTGAATCCTGATGGCAGTATATTAGTGATGGGTGTTTGAGAGAGATTTATGGATGGGAATAGGCAAATTGGTAGAGCAGTAGAGGTGGCTACCTCAGGAGATAGTACAAGGGTAGTAGTATCAGAGAAAGTAGAAGTAGCTGGGGGCCTTGAGGAAGGTATAGGATATTGTACAGAAGAGCTGAGGTCATCTGGTGCTAGATGACAGAGAGGTGCAGTAGAAGGAGAGTGTTGGCTGATGAGTCTTTTCTTTATATTTCTATAGATGTAGTGTAGGCAGATGTTAGAACTTATAAATTGTTTCATATTCTTATAGACTAGGTTGGAATAAAAGAGTCCAAGTGACTATAAAAAAAAAAAAGTTATATTAAATATGTCAGCAAAATATTTGATCTTAGAGATCTATTCCCTGTTGGATTATAAATTCATTTTTATTTCATTATCCATTATGTTATCACTTGTGGCTTATTCTATTATGTCATCAATTATTGTGTACTTATTTTATTTTATTTTATTTTATTTTTTTTTATAGTCACTTGGACTCCATCCTTTATTAATACTCCTGTCTATCCTCTAAATAATACACAGTGCCCCACCCCTATCTGATCCCCCTAGG
>RBNI01001319.1:0-23038 GCA_003990745.1 Jimgerdemannia flammicorona | reverse complement strand
CTCTCTATCTCACTGAAACACTACTAGCCCCCCAGCTACCCCAATCCTCCCTCTACTCTGCCTATACATTTTTTCTACCAGCCTCTTATTGGGCCCTCCTCCAGGGCCCCACCCCTTCTATCAGTCATTCAATAGGTCTAACATCATCCACTCCTACCTTATAACCCTCACTCTAAGTACCAACTGCTATCTCTCCTTGAACATATACAGCCAATGTCCAGGGAGTCCAACCAAAATAGCTAGTACCCACCCAAGAGTTAACCACTCATCCCCAACTCCTCTCACCATCCATGTCTGCAGCTTCCCCCACCTCTCCTCCACTACAAGCCTATGGACAGACCCCCAAAATACCTTTGATTGTCCTTTGAAAGTCTCCCATCACTATATACTTCCCCAACTAATGCTCTAAAGTCTGCACCACCCCACTCTCCTGTCTAATATTAAAGTACTCTTCACACTCCAATACTCTCCCTTCTACCAAATGTCTGGACTGATAGTTCAGTATTATATTTTACTATAAAAGCCTCTACTATATCACGAAGAACTTGGAGGGAATCTACCATACCATCTGTTGGCTTTATGACCATACTCTATTCCACTCTCACATCTCACTAATTCCCACTCCTTGCTATTCTCTGGGTCACAAATCTTATCTATGCTCCCAAAGATACTCCATACTATCCTCTAGACTGAAGTTCTCTACTGATATACCCTCTAGCAGAAGGTGGTTCCACCTCTACATCCTGCTTTCATCACCCTGCTATCTGATACTAATTCAATATGTACCATTAACTATTTCTACCAGAAACCCTTAAATCACCTTTTCTGGTACTCCTCCAGTCCTATCAGAGAAAGCAGATCACCAGACATACTCCAGAGAGAAAACCATACCTCCTATACTCTCTACATAAGTGGCACCCACTCATGGCCCCTCAACTCACTAGCTCACTTTAACCACCATGCTTTCAAGTGATGTAGCTGCTTAGCAAAGTCTACCAAACCTAGTACACCCTGGTCTACTAGCAATGTTATCATCTCTCAGCCTATCTGACTCCTCTGTTCTGCCTATATCCAGGTCCTGGTTATCTTCAATAGTCTCTTAATCACCTATGCTAAAATATCCAAATGATACTCCAGATACTACAGCTTGGATAGCCAGTACATATTTGGAACCATCACTCTCTCAGCTAGAGAGTTATATTAGCCACCCCACCCTAGAAGAGTATTCTCTCACTCCACTAACTGCTGCTCTCACTATTCTCAAGACAGCAAAGACCCATTTACTGAGAAGTAGATTTTCAGATAACAGACTACCTCTCCTACTAGAACCACTGATCCAATCATATCACCCCCTACTATTCCTCCTCCTAACACCAGGGTCTCACACTTGTACCAGTTCAGCTTGATACCAGAGCACCCCTCATATCATTCCATAGCCCCCTTCAGTATAGCCACATCATCTACAGAGCTCCATCCAACCACTATATCATTAGTAAAGGCTCTCATCTTCCAATTCACTTTAAGAATATTTAATCCCCCCATCTTGTATCTAATTCTGTCCAGCAGAGGCTCCAGAGAGAGGGCATAGAGGATCAGTGATACATAGCAGATCTCCTTGCAGCACTTCTCTGCCCAAGAGAAATGAAACCCCCCCTATATTTATCTACTAATATTACCACCCAACCACCCTTCAACAGTCTGATCAATGGTCTTTGGAACTCTAGGGGGACTCTCATATACTTCATCTCCTTTATCAGCCAAACTCATCAGACTCTGTCATATACCTTCTCCTGGTTCAGAAAAACTAGCTGTCTATTGACCTCTGTAGTCTGTATGTCTTCAATAACTCTATATACTCAAGCTGTCCCATCTCTTAGCAAATGTCCCCAATAAAGCCCCTCTGTTCAGTCCCCAGTATCTGCTATACCACCTCTTGCAGCCTAGCCACTAGTATCTTTATCACCAGCTTGTGATCTATATCCAAAAGTATGATCAGCCTCCAATTTTTCCATCCCTCCTTTATCTCCATATTCTTATACAGCAGAGCTATCAGTCCTAGTCTCTGTTCCTGAATCTACTCTCCAGATCCAATAATCTCATCACACATCTAAACTATTTCCTCTAAGACTAACTCCATATCTACTATCTTCTTTCAGAAATCCCAAGATAGCCCATCCACTCTAGGAGCTGTTTCAAGACTAGTTGTTGTCAAAACATTATGAATCTCCCCCCCCTGGACTAGAGCTCTAAGGTCCCCTAGGCCCTCTGCCAGGTCTGGGTACCAGTTCTCCAGATGTCATTCAATATCCAATATATCTTCCCCACCCTTCTCCTCACTCTATAAATACCCTCACCTCAAGCTCAACTGATCTAAGATCCCTGGGGTTCCAACCACCATCTCCCCTACCTCATCCAATATCCCCTTCCACCATTGCCTCACCCTCCTCACTAGAAGAAGCCTTGATAAGAACTTCGTGGGCTACTCCCCCTCCTCTATATCCTATCACCTCAATTAGGCTGTCATACCCTTCACTTACAAGTCTTACTCCTGCCTCAGCATTTCCTTCAGCTCCTCCACCTCAAGCCAGGCCCACTGAACACTCCAATCTACTTCCTTCCCATTATTCAGCAGATCAGCCTAGGTCATTAGCAACTTCTCCAATCTCTGAGAGGCCCACCTTAGTTACTTCCTCTGTCTTCCCCCAGAATTGCTGAGTATCTGATTTCAAATACCTCTATCAGTCTCTGTTCTCCAGCCCCCTTACCCACTAACTAAGTATCCTGGAGCTTATGTCCACCGTCCATGTATCCTATAATGAGGGTTCCCCCAGCAATAAGACATTTAGATGCCAATATCCAGACCCCTCTCCACTTCTTCCAAACCTCCTACAACCAAGCAGACCCTAATAGTCAGACCACAGCTATAAAATTATCTCTAAAGACCTCTAAACATTCTTACCCCAACACTCTGCAGTTAAGATCCAATCAATTCTCAAGCCCAACCCTACTACTCAGTGAGTATAGATCCTATAATCTCTCCATCCAAGTTGTCCTGCATCCACCAAAGAGCTCAATCTTTCAATCTCCTTCCAACCTTCAATACCTCCACTCCTACCAGTTATCCCCCTCCCTCCATCAGTCCTATCCAACAGCCCATCTCAAATTATATTAAAGTCTCCACCTTAACAGTCAATTTTCACCTCTGTCAGCACCTCTGCATCTTGAAGTCCTCCTATCCACCCCACTCACTCTCTCCTTTTTACTGGGCATTAGCAAGACCCAACAGTCAAGAGACACTAGCCTGACCTCTACCATATCCCCCCCCCCACATTACTCTGCCCATCCAATATCTAATGTCTCCAATATCATCTCTGCCCTTCTTAATCAAAATGTCCAACCATCTCTGCCCAACAGCTGCTCTACCCCATTCTCATATCCAGTCTAGTATATCCAAGTCAACATCACATCCAACATTCTGTAATAGAAACAGATCTGCATCCAGTCCCTTCAACTAGCTGATACCTTGCCATATCTTATAACCCATTAATATTCAAAGATAGAATTATAGTTATACTATTTATATTGAATAATTATTATGGAGAAGGTCACCTACTCTACAGTTTCATGCTCACTACATCTCCAGTGACATACAGGTTCCTCTTGCTTCAAGCTCCTCAGCCTCCCCCTGCTGAGCATCCAGAGCTATCAAGATCTTCTGATAGTCCTCACCATCCACAGCCCCAATATTAGACCAGTACTCCTCACACACTATCTGCCACTTTGCCAACCCCTTCTTTGGACCCCACAGATAGATTATATGGTCATTTTCAATTCCCATCAACTCTGCCTTCCTATCACCATCTCCTCTGCCATCAGCAGACCTACTATCAGCTTATCTTAATTGTCTACACTACTTCTTCTCCTTACAGAACCTCCTCCCAGTACCTCTCACTAATCACCCTGAAGTCTACCTCATCCAGCTCATCAGTTGTGACATTTGTCAATGTCTTTTACAACCATCTCTTCTCCTCTATATCCTCATCCACTCCTTGGCCCACCTCTGGCCCTCAAGCCCCTCAACTACTATCAGTATCCACCCTTACTAACTCATCCCAGTCTTTCTCTAGCACATCCTGCAGCTTATTATTTCTCTTACTCTCTACAGATACATCATACTGAACTTGAGTCACCCCCACCATCACCTCATTCTCAACTACTGTATCTTGCACTAGATCACCCCCTTTTGTCAAGATCATCTTTGCCACCTTCTCCTCCCCCTCTGCCCAAGTACTAGCCCTCAAACTATCTGTATCAGCGGCTTTCCCCCCCCTCTGGCTGCCCTCCCAACTTTGCCAGGAAATCCTTCTGATGTTTCCTCCTCTGCACCCTCTCTCAGGCAGTCCAATCCAGTCTCACTTACTTGTCATTCACTATCTCCACTACTGTCTTGGCCTCATACTCCTTCCAGGCTAACTTCTCTTCTCAATAGCCTTAGCCAAGTCCTCCAAAACCTCCAGCAAGTCCTCTTCCTCCTCTGGCATCCCCTTGATCCTCAAGACCTTATACTCCACTGGTCTTCACTTAAATACTACCAGTCAATCTCTTATCTTTTCAGTATTCTCCTTGCCTGCCTGTCTCACCCTAACATCTATATTACTAGTTCTGAACTCTGTACTCTCCCAGACCTAGAAGCCCACATCTACCACATCTTTATACTCCTTGATGATATTGATAATCAGCTCCCTGACCACCTCCTTTTTCACTATTGGTACATTCACCACCACTAGCTATACCATCTTAGGGTTCTAGCATAAGCACTAAGTCATAGGGATTGCCAGCCCACCTACTACTACACCTTTCTCCAATACTCCCAACATCAACTCCTTCTCCTCAAACCCCACCTCAACTCTCTCCAGACCCTTTAAGAACTTCACTGAGGCAGCCCCTTTCACCTTCTGGGCCAGTAGCCCCAGAACCATCCTTACTGTAACTACTAGACTTCAGAAGTACAATGTGATGACAAATTCAGACACTAATTTCTTGAGTAATAGTACTGCCACCAGGTCCATTATACTATCAGTCAGGTCTCCAGACCTTGTGCCCTATCTCTGTCCAGCTCAACCATCAGCTCTCACAACTGGATTTTTTTCCAGATTAGCAGTTCTCTCCAGCCCTATCACCACTACTTCCAGGGGTCTCCCAACCAGACCCTGCAGCCCTCCCCTTCCCCTTATCACTCTGCAGCCGGATCTCTAGGTCTATTGATGAGCACTCAGCCTTGACCTTATCAGCAAAGCTCACTCTTCCAGTCCTCTGTCTCTCAGCACTACCTCTCCTCTTCTACATCCTCTAGCTAGCAAGCTCAACAGACTTTCCCCCAAGCCATGACTCCTCCCCGCATACTGCCAGTCAAATGTACCAGGGCTGCCCTATTCAGCACACTCCTCTGATCTTCATTAGTTGCTATATTATTATCACCTTTGATCCAAAAACTGTGTTAAAAGTATTGTTAGAAGTTTGTGTAATATGCATTATAGTGGGATTTTGTTTCTCATCTTCTTTCACTTCTTAGCTAGCTTTTTTTCTTCTGATTTTTATATTTTTGAAGAAGTTCTTACAGAGTTTTAACTAAGAGAAATTCTTTGTTATTCTATTTATCATAATCTCTTTAGGTGGTTTCTTGTCTAATATAAAAAAATCCTTAAGCTATATCTATTTGTTCTTAAGACTTTCTGATGCCTAGAGTATAAATATACTGGGCAATATTTGGAGAGATTTTATTCATAAAAATTATTAAATCTATAATATCTTAGTTGTTAGTATTGAACCTGACTATATGTATTCTTTTCTGAATTTTAGTAAAGAATGTCTTAGGTGATTCTCTAAGATTCACCTTCATCTCTATGATAGATTCTTAAGCCTTATGATTGGTTTTGTTTTCTACATGTTTTTTAATAAGTTAGTAAATCATAGTACTATATTCTTCTTTCCAAAATAGTACTATATAAATGGCTCTTCTAAGGTCTGAATGTGTATTATTAACTACTTAGTTTGAAATTCCCTTAGCTGGTTCTCTGAGTTGGGCCCTATAGATAGCAACTTTTCTCTAAGCAGAGAGATTCTTTAGAGCTGTAAATTCTTCAATTCTATCAAGTAATTCGCTTTGGTCTTCTTCTGGAAATTCTGCAAAAGTTGGTATTAAGGTGGCCATTTCATTGTCAGTATCTTCTGGTTTTAATTCTGGTTCTGATTGTAGTTCTAATTCACTTTCTGAGTTATTGCTAAAGCTTAAAATGATTAGATATTCTGAAGATAGTATTATTGATCTTGGGTGAGATATAGTAGGTCTAGGTATCCTTGAAGAAACTATTCCAGATCCTTCTGGTTCTATGGTAGCTGGTTCAAGTAGTGATTCAATGATAGAGACTGGTGGAGCTTCTGAGAGAGATCAGGATTGAACAATGAGTTCTTTAAGTTTTTATAAAAGGTTATAAAGTTTCTTATAGGGCTGTCTATATTGTCTGGTTGATCTGATTGATCTGATGATAAGTCTGTTAGTACTGATTGAGAATTCTGAACTATACTGACTTTTAGTTGGGATTCTTCTAATACTGGTTAGTTGGTAAGTCTTGAGGTAATTATTTTGATTCCTATCTAAATATTGGTAATAATTCATTCTCTTATAGTTATAGAATCAAATATATCCAGTTTGGCTATTGAGTTTTTGTAAGCTAAAAAGTCATATAGATTTAAAGAAAATCTTCCCAGTTGATCCCTCAAATATAATATATCAGATCAATGAAGACAAATTGTAAGATTGAGAGTACTATATGGTTTAGCTTGAGTCCTTAGTAATTTTGTCAAAAAGCAATAAAATGATCAATAGTTTCTGGTGTCCTTGTTGGTGTTTAGCAGAATAATAGATAAATCTGGATACAGCAGTCGATTTCTAGGTTCATTTTCTTATTAGAATAATTCTTGGAAGTAGTGGTAGTTTGTAAAGTATAAGTAGTTTTCTTATGTAATTTCTATATAAGGATTGTATTTCTAAAGTATACAACTTCTGTGTGATGATAATCTCTATATAGTGTGAGCAGTTTCCAAAGATATATGAATTCTGAATTATAATTTTGAAGAACTTCCTTAATAAACAACAAGTTGGTAATTTTGGCAGAGAACTTAATTTGGTAGATAACTCAGCTAACTCAGTTTAGCAGAGAGTACAAATTCTTCTTCAATCAGTAGACTTCTTGAAAATAACTAGAAAAGTGCAGATTATCTCTCTTGATAAAGTTATATTAAAGACTGGCTTTGTTTGCATGAATGTAAGTTCATTGTAAAGCCATATCAAATAAACCAACTTTACACCTAAGAGATACAAGTAAACTTCTCACAAAAACTATAATGATATAGATCTTTCCTAAATCAGCAGACTTCCCAAATGGTAGCAGATTACTTATAAATAGCAGACTTCTCTAACTGATTAAGCTATCTCAAAAAATGCTCTATTTAAATGGGATTATATTAAGTAACTGACTTTACTATAATAATGCATCTTATACTAGACTGGCTTTATGGTAAGATGGCAGACTTCTCTTTAAGCAGTGGATTTGTTTTCACAAAGTAGTAAAGTTCTTTACTCAAACTTTAGCAGATTTCTCAGACATTATATCAGAATATAAACTAGAGTAAAAAAGAAATCTCTTTACTTTTCTTGACTTTTTAGATTTAGATTTATTCACTCTTATCTCTGAGGTATTTTATATAATTGAGTAGCTATCTGATTACTATATAGAAAACTATAGATTGCTATTTCTGATAATATTTAGCTATTTCTGTTAGAGCTATAAATCTCAAATTCAAATATAGTATACTGGCTAGAAATACTAATCTCAAATTCTGATACAGAATACCATCTTGGAAAACTTTGTGCCCTTATTTGGCTATCTGGGTTATTTATAAAAGTTGGCACAATAGAGTAGTTCTAGTTACCTAGTACATATTTTTGATATAGAATCAATTCAAATCAAATTGAATTGAGAGTCATTTAAATCAAATCAAATTGGGGATTTTTCTATTCAAATCGAATTGAGAGTCCAATTTGAACCTTGTTTTTCAAAATGTAATAATTTGACAAAAACATGTCCAAATTTAATAATCTTTAGCTTGTTAAATTTGAATATGTTTTCATTGAGTTATTATATTTTGAAAAATAGAGTTCAAATTGAATTTTAAATTGAATTGGATCTTAGTATATAACTAAATTACAGTGACTAATTTGAATAATAACTTAGTATATTTTCTACTAGATTGTAATAGTATATTGTTTATATTTAACTGTTCATATCTTCATATTTTATAAAAATGGATTTATTCTCATTTATATTTATTTTAAATATATATATTTATATTTGGTAGTAGTTTACATATTTGAATTTTATGTAAAAGATACTTTAGAGTATAGGTCCATTAATTATACATCTATTGCTAGAACAAAGCATACTCTCAAAGTCAAATGAAAAATGATATAACTATAAACATGTGTTGTTACAATAAAAACATCTATGAAGTATTCTATGAGCTTGAAAAACTTTTACCTAACTCTCAAGAGACTGTCAAAATTGCTCAAATCTACTACAGTTTACCATTTTTGAAGTTACTTATGTTTAAATCTACTATTGGGACTAGAGTACAAAATAATAGCTAATAATTAATATGAGCACTATACAAATTTTATTTCAAAACTGAAGTCAGAATATATGGAAAATGGTATAGATAGTATTCAAAGTCCTAGATAGCATAAATCGATAAAATTATATTAAAATATATTAGTTATAGCAACTTGATATATAGTGGTATAGTCACAGCCTAACTATATAATCCTGTAAATATCATCAGTATATAAAAGTATATAAGCTAGTATCAATAAATAATTACTGCTTCTCTCTATCTGGTTTTCTTTAAGTATTTCACAACAAAAGGTTATGAGTCCTACTTAGTAGATATATAACTTTCTAACATATATACTATAATATATAAAGAAGATATCAAACTACCAGATATATCAAACATGAGTCTACTAACTAGTTCAAGTAGAACAAGACCCAGAATGAGTACTGATAGTATAAGTAAATCTATTACAATAATCATAACTATAATTCCTATAGTGGCACTAACTACAATAACAATGAAGAGGATGATTCCTATATTTAATGGTAAGAACTATACTATATAGACATATCATATATAGAATCTCTTAGATGAATGTGGTTTGGAGAACTACTGGAAGCTACAGATATAAATAATGAGATACAATATTATCAGATATCATAAAACTCATCATCAATACTATGATGAATGAAGCCTAGGAGATCTTATATAATTACTATCAGCAGACATCTGCATCAAACAGATTCCACCTGAAAGCACAACTGTTTAATCTCTAATAAAGTCTATTGAGAGTATCTAGAACTATGCCAACTATGTTAATAATCTGGCAAATCAAGTAAATTTCCTTTTTATGCCAGTGGACCTAATTAAAGATAAAGATAAGATCCTGACTTTATATGTGGTCTTCCCAAGGCATATAATGAACATTGATACTATAGATGATTATCACTACAATGAGAGCAGGCATGCATATAAAAGTAACCTTTCCTATTATACTCAGGATCCTTCATAGGTGACCCATTGAACAGAATGCCATTATATATCCAATAAGTAGACCATTGAGAGATGTTATCAGCAGATAGAGCAGAGGAGCCATCAGTAAGGCATAGCTGCTATTGTGTGTTGTGAGACTTAGAGGACTTAGGCAGATGAGATAAGGAGGTCAGAGTTTATAGACATTGATGCAAACTAATGATCATAAAGAGGTCAGGATCATACTGGATCCAATGCTCACACTACCAAAGAAATTCCATTGTTTGTGATCTCTACCAGTTATTTTGTATAAAAGGAAATATGATAGTCAAGAAGTGTAGACCAATATGATAATGTTGAGAGTAAGATAAAATCTGCAGCAAATGTAAAGAATGGAGTAGATTGGTGAGGCCCAGGTATACATCATATAGAATGCTGAAGTATGTGAGTAGAGTGGTAAGAAAGGCAGGAACATCTAGAAGGTCTTTAATAAGAGATAGCAGCTTGTGAAGAATGATCTGAGTGCCCAACTTATCAAACATTTTGATGAATTGAGCTTCAGGAAAACCACCAATAGAGATAATATTCCACTCCAGAAAATGGCCAAGTAATATAGTGGTAAATGAATTTTCAATGACTGTGGCCAATAGCTATTGATTGATATAGATATATTTCAGAGAGAGATTGATACTCTGAACAATGGTATGGGCAGAGATGATAGAAGGAGATAAAGGGATAGACTCACTCTGAAGATTACTGACAGGGTCATAGATACCAGTGGGACAAACTGCAGAGATAGTCAGTAGGGGTTGGGATGAGGATATGATAGCTACTGAAAGAGAGACAGTAGTGTGATCAATAAAGACTTGATTTATAATGAGAGACATGACCTGACCAGAGACAATGGGAACTTCAGTAGCCAGTACCAGTGCTGATGAAGATATAGCATCTAGATGAGAGTGTAGAAGCTGAAAAGATTTGTTGAACTGATGGTCTTATATAGATACATGCTTTTGGAGCTGAGCAACACTGGCTTTGATAGAAATATTAGTACCCAGTATACTAGAAAAGACTGATCTGGCCACTATAGTACTAGCCAAAGTCTTAGATGTAGTATACTCTAATAAATGTGTAGTTTGATAAGATGCAGGAGTAGAATTATCAGGGAGGTTTGTGAGGTAATCAGTGAGAATATCAACATTAGAGTTCTCACTATTAGACTCTAGGTCATCCTAGTACCTACTCATTAAAATAACATCAGAGTAGAAAGGACAGACAGCAGAGCCCAGATCATATTAGTCCTTTAATATATGAGAAGAGTCATATTTTAGAGGCAGGAATTTGCAGAGAGAATCATGGGGTAATGGAAAATGTATATGAATATACAGAAGTATAGAACATAAATATAACATATATATGAATGTATAGAAGTGCAGAATGTAAGTATAAAGCATATATGAAGTATAAAGTGTATACAAAGTATTGAGTGGAATGAATGAGTGATTACATGTAGAATTAATGTACATACTGTACTAATACTATAAAAGAAAACTTACACTCAATTACATATACCTTAAACAAAAACATTGGCATTAAAACATATCTGGGTGCTAGGTGCCCAAGACATTCCTGCATTCATTGACCTGTGGTCTCGAATGAGCTCACTCATTATATTCAAGAACCATCCCAATTAGGAAATCTACCAGAATCGACCACTGTATCCAGATTTGACTATTGTGCTGCTAAATACCAACAAGGATATCAGAGATCATAGCACATTTTGTTACTTTTAACAAAGTAACTAGAGGCTCAAGCCAAACTATACAAACTCTCCCAATCTTGTAATTTGCCTCCATTGAGCTGGAATATTATATTTGAGAGCTCAACTGAGAAGATTTTCTTTAAATTATATGAATTTTCAGCTCACAAGAACTCAACAGCCAAATTGGATACATTTGATATAATATCAATATCTGCTACTATAGAAGATTGAGTCATTAACAGCATTTAGACAAGAAAAGAAGTAATTACCTCAAGACTTATCAATTATCCAGCATCAGAAGGATCTTTACCAGAAGCCAGTATAGTACTAATTCTCAACTAGTACCAATAGACTTACCACCAGAAGACCTGATCCAACTAGATCAACTAGATCAATCAGATAATACAGCAGTCTAGCCAGAAACTTCAATAAGCTTGCATAATAATTAAAAGATTTTATTATATAACTTTAGTTCTCTCAGAAGCTCTATCAATTTCTCTCATTGAACTACTACCAGGACTAGCAACTATAGAACTAGAAGGATTAGAAATAGTCTCTTCAAGAATACTCAGACCTATTGCATCTTATCTGAGATCAATAACAATATCTTCAGAATACCCAAGCATCCTAAGCTCTAGCAACAATTTAGAAAGTAAATCAGAACCATAATCAGAATCAGAATTAGAACCAGAAGACAGTGATAATTAAATGACCTCTTCAATGCCAACCTTTGTAAGATATTTAGAAGAAGACCCAAGAGAATTCCTTGATAGAAGTAAAGAAATTACAGCTCTAAAGAATCTCTCTACCCAGAGAAAAGTTGCCATCAATATGACCCAACTCAGAGTATCAGCCAAGGGAATATTTAGCTGAGCAACAAGTGATGAATATTTAGATCTTAGAATAGCCATCTATTTAGCATCAACCTGGAGGTAGAATATGAAGGTATGATATACTGACTTATGGAAAAATATTAAGAAAATGAAATCCACAAAAAGGCTCAAGAATATATCATAGAGATGAAGATAGATTCTGAAGAATTACTCAGAACATTCTTTATGAGAATTCAGAAAAGAAATACAGTCAGATTCAATATGACCAACTAAGACATTATAGGTTCAATGATGTTTATAAATAAGATCTCTCCAAATATTACCCAATATATTCACACTCTAGGTATCAAAATGTTCAAAGAATAAGTAGATAGATGTAGCTTAAGAATTTTTTGATATTAGATAAGAAAAACCTATAGGTCAAAACTCTGTAAGGACTCCTTCAAGAACACAGAAAATCAGAAAAAGAAAAGCCAATCAAGAAGTAGAAGAAGGAGGAAATAAAATCCAAGAACTCAACTCCAAGTTTGATCAATTGATTTGACAAATCAATAAACTCACCATATGTGAAAATCAGAGATATCTACAGAACAACAGAGGGTACACACTATAAAGAAATCAAGAATACTCATTTAGAGGTATATAATAAGAGCTATCAGCCACAATAAAACAGAAGGGACTCAGTCAAATATAAGTCTAATGCTTCTATAATAGACAGTTTGGATACTATGTAATATGATGTAACAATAGATGAATTGATCAAAAAAAACTCAGAACCATCAAATTAAAAGAATGAAGCTCAGTACAAAAGACTAAATCTCACTATCAAATACTTTGAAGAAGAAAGTAACAGCAAGAACTACAGTAACTTAAACCTATATCCAATTAAGGTCATTATCAGAAAAACAGTCTCCTCAGCTAAAAAAAGAAGTGATCAGTAGAAAGGTCATTCAGAAATACAAGCAGAAGAATTATCTAAGAAGAAGATAAAGAAAATAAAAAAGAGTAAATTGAAATATTCTCTAATCTCTCTCATCTGTTTTCTCTGAAACAAATAAACTACTATTAGGTAATAAAGAAATAGAGTAAAAAGATCAAGAGCCTATTGTTCCAAAGTCCAAAAAGAAGTACTCACTAAAGATTATATCCAGAGATATCTATAATAAAGCCTGGAAAAATATTCAAGAAGCCAAGATAGTAGTCTCTCTCTTGTAGTTTCTATAACTAATATCTGCTAGGGTTCAAAACAAACTGTAGAGAATTATCAGATACAGCACTGGCTGAGTCCCAATTCTGTAACAAGAATTATTACCTACTACTATCTAGGTCATAGAAAGATATATCAGTATATATCTGAATAGAGATATCAGAGGACAGAAGGCAAAAATCCTCATTAATATAAGAGAAGCTATCTGTATCATTTTTAAACAATTCCTAGACACTCTTTAGTGACCCATTAATAGATTATCCAATCTCAGTATCATAGTAGCAGATAGAGCCTGAACTCAATCTCTTGAAGTAGTGTAAACTATTATTATCTCTCTTGGACACATTCAGTTCTCTATTCTAAAAGCTATTATTATGTACTAAAGCTGTTACTTATAATATGATCCCTAGTACTAACTGAATGAAAGAAATGAATACAGTCTTTGATATTACCCAACAAGTACTCAAATTTGACTTCATAGAAGAGAAGTACAGAAATGAGTTAACTAGCTATGAGCAATTGAAGAAGAAGAAAGTCAGTATTCCAGAAGAGTATTCCAGTAGTAACGAATCTATTATGGAGAAAGAAGAAGAATCTGAAGATGAAAATAATCTCAGACTCCACCCACAAATCAACTGGTAGATGACAGACTAGAAGATAATATATAGATAAATGATATCATCTCTGTCATAATCAGAGTTATTGCAGGATAAGCCAATAGATACTCCACCTGTTTCAAAAGATGAAAGTGTTCTAAACATTCCTCTAAGATCATTGAACTAAGGAATTCACCTAATATAGTCTACTCTTAGTATAGAAAAAGGAAAAAGAAATTCAACTACTCTCTAAAGATATCTATAACTGAAGCTATAGAGTACAAGAAATATCCAAAGAAGAAACCCCTAAATGAGAAGTCTCTGAACAGAAGGAGCTCTCTAAACTTATCTCTTGAATGACTCTTGCTAGACACTACCAGAAGATAATATCTGAAATAATGAAGAAGGACTAAGTACAATCACTATTGTTCAAAGACAAAAATATACCAGAAAAGAGTCTTTTAGCTAGAAAGATACTAGTATCAAAAAATCTTCCACTCTCTCCAAGACTACTGCTATTAGTACTTATTAGATGAGTAATAAAGATAGAGACACTGTAGACCAGGATCTCTGATCATAATTATACAGACAACTATCTTCTAAGAAATCACCACAATGATAAAAAGACAAGCCAATAAATAAGTTCACATTATCTGAACAGAAATACAGCTCTTTGTCTCCCTTCCCCTAACCTATGATAAGAATGGATACTGATTCCCAAGACAGTAAGAAGTCAATAACTGAGAATATCATTTTTAAGCAATAGGATATTGCAATCATAGAAAACACTCAAACTGCTGAGACTATCTATATTAGAAGATTTACCTCAGCCAAGATGTTACTATATGTATATATTGAAGAAAAAAGATAACAGAGTCCAGATGTCAAGAAGTCAGACCAAAAAACTCAGGAAGAAGACCCTCAAGATTTATAATCTGAGAGATGACATCTTACCTCTCATCAGACATTCAACTTATCAAGAATAGATAGAAGATACTATTTACTTCATAGAAGTCTTAGATCCTATGAGAAAAAGAGGAATCAATTATCTCTCAGATCTCTCTACTAAAGTCAGATGGCTATACCTCACTCTTAGAGCCTAGGGGCTCATCTCTACTGAAGTCTCAGCTCAAGGACAATCTAAACTCAGTGAAGATCTCCCAGTATATCTTGCTATATCTCAAGGCCAAACCACTAACCAAAGCTCACTAGGAAGATGTAGAATATAACCTTTACAGTCTCAGAGATAAATATATTATATCTGAAAGAATAATAGTACTTAGTACAGAATTAACTATGCAGTCACTCAAAGGAATCAACATTCAATTGATCTCAAGGTCTAGACTTACTATATAAGGAATAACTAGAAAGAGCTACAATAGACCCTAGATATATAGTAAAAATTAAGAATATTCTAAACAATAGTAGTATAGAATAGTACTGAATAACTAAATGACAAAAGATTATATAAGCAATCTTCATAAAGGTCAAGACTTTCCAACTACAAGAGGTCTCCAAACTGACTCAAGATACAAGACAAACTGAAGGATATGGAAGCTCAGATAAGATATAAGTATACCTCCTCTAGGTCTACTATATTAAGAAGAATGTCCCTCAGTAAAGTATATTACCAACTAGTCAAATTATACAAGAACCTCATCTGAAACCAAGAGAGCAGACCATCTTTAATATCTTTGCACTATTTGATTTAAGAAACCTCTTCTTTAAACTCAATAAGGACATCAAGAACCTAGATATAGAAGAATATATATTTCCTGATAAGATAAATCCAATGTACTCTTGAGTAATCAACCAAAGCTGAAAAAGTCTCATTCTATTAAAAGAAACTATTATAGGACATTTGATATCCTATCTCAATTGAATATACAGAGAGGTTTATAAACTAAACCTATAAGAAAATAGCAGAATATCTCAGAAGAAATAAAAGACTCTTTTATAACCCAGGAGAAAGTAAAGCCTCCTACTAATATTAGTAAAGAACTGATACCTCAGCAATAGCAATAGCTAGTAGAACTCCTTTATAAATACTATATAAGTTATGGCAATCTGTCATATATCTCATCATACTACTATAATATAAATATAGAAAATACAACACTGATCAAGCAGAAGTCTTATAGGATACCCTATTATCTAAAGTTATTTAAGAAGGAACATATTCAGGAACTTCTAGACAATAGAGTTATCCAACCCTCCAGCAGACCCTGGTCCAGCCCTATATTTATTAATTAAAGACAGAAGGATAGAGACTTTATTTAAATTACAAAAAGCTCAACTTAGTTATAGAAAAAGATATCTATCTCTTGCTGAGGATTGATGATCTTCTAGACTAATTAAAAGATATCAGATACTTCAGTAGTATAGATCTCTTTGTAACATTTTACAAAATTCCCATCAACCCCAGGAATACTCAGAAAATAGCTTTTCATACTCTAGAAAAATTGTTTAAATATCTCTAAATGTTCTTTAGACTCTGCCATTTACCCTCCACCTTATAGAAAATAATGAACTCAGTCTATAGCCTACTGATCTACTACTGCTTAATTATATAAAGATTATTTCAATATCTATTCAGCTCATCTATAAGAATCACCTGAGACTTAATGTTAAGACATTCTACTTTGAAAAACAAAACTCATATTTATTAGATTTATTATTTCTAAAAAACGAACTCATATAGAATCAAAGAAAATAGAAAAGATAAACAACTGGCTGATACTCAAGTCTGAAGGAAATATTATTATTCCTGATATTAGTATCCTATTAAAGAAGATTTATTAAGAATTTTATCTAATTTGTCACCCTAATTTGAATTCTTCTCAAGAAAGAAGTACTATATAAATAGACAGAACTATAAGAACTAACCTTTAGATAACTTAAGCACTTCATGACAACAGCACCAATCTTTATGCAATACAATCTACAGAAGCCATTTATCTTGGATAGAGATACTTCTAAAGATAGCCTCAGAGCAGTTTTAGTCCAAAAAGAATCTGATGAGTAGTATTATATAAAACTAATATAAGCTAAGTTACTAACCAGCAATAATCCAATTATAATAGCACTAAATTGGAATACCTTCTAGTCATATGGGTAGTCAACTTATTCAAACACTATCTTATTAGAAAATAATTCACTCTAATAACTGATCTTACTATATTTAAATATATATTCAATTGGGGTACAGAAACTGAAGAAGGTGGGGACTCCTTTTACTCGAACCATTCAGAGAAAGCTAAGCCACATGGACATCCTTTCACAACAAGCAATATGTTTTCAAGTTTTCCCATCGTCTATTCTGGTGTACAAGGTGTGGCAGGAGTCTAGCTACAGTTTACAACAAGTCTCATCTGTTTTGGTAGAGTTTTCGTCGAATGGCAACCCAGGGTTCATTAAGCTCTGATTGTTTGGAGAGAAGGAGACCTGGTCTGGGTCTCCCCAAGAGTTTCGTGGCGACAGTTGGAGCTGGTGTAGGGGCAAGAGGAGCAGGTGGTCAGGGGAGGCAGGCTGGCATTGAGAGTTGGCACACGGTGATGGGGGGCAGGAGGGCAGCTACTAGGCCCATGGGGGTAGGGCAGGGGGGACATAGTGTTGACAGGGGTAGGAGTCAGGTGACCGGCCAGGTGATGGGTCAGGTGACCAATCAGGTGCCAGCTGGGGGCCAGGGGTCTGGAAGTGGTGTGGCTGGGACTGGTATTCCTGGGGCTGGGCCAGTGGCTGGGGTGACTGCTGGAGTCTCAGAGAACAAGAAGAAGGCAACAATGGCAGCTGGCTCTGGTGAACTGGTGGTGCGTCCCTTCTTCCACAAGTCAGTGTTGACATGGGCCATATCAGCAAATTTCTTGGGGCTGGAGATGTCTGCTAGAGAGGTCTTATGGCTAGTGGGAGAGGAGATTGCAGGGGCAGAGTCGCTGAAGTTCATCCCATCAGCTGAGGCAGTTGAGATAGGATTTGTTGAGAAGGAGGAGATGGTGAAGGCCTTGGAGAAAGGGCTAGTCATCAAGAGTATCAAGGTTGGCATGGTGAGGTGCCTGAGGTGGGACCCAAGGGCAGTGTGACTGATGATTGAAGGGCTGCCAACATTGGGGAGACAGGAGACCAAAGGAATGGTAGCGGAGGCATTGGGGGCTTTTGGTGAGATGGTTGACTTTGGGTTCATGTCCTGGAAGGGGACCAAGCTGAGGAATGGCAACTGTGAGGTGATGGTGAGACTGGAAGGCAAGGAGGCCATGGGGCAAGGAAGGGACTGGCCAGAAGTAGTTCATATTAGAGGGCAGGAGTGCAAAGTGTGGAGAAGGAAGGGTTCTGAACAGGAGGAGGAGGAATTGCTAATCGCCCTAGAGGAGAGAGAGGCTGCGAAGGAATTGCAGAAGAGGAAATGGGAGGAGTTTGCCAAGGACTGGATCTGGATTCCAACAGATGGGAGGAGGAAGAGGTGGCGAAGGGCAAACTGGGAGCACCTGTAGACCATCCTCCAGGGCTCGAAAAGGGAGTAAGAGAAAAGAGCAGAAATGGCCAAAAGTCAGATGGATGAGGTGGAGATAGCTGAGGTATCCTTTTCACAACTTGTGGGAGTGGAGAACTCTACTCATACACCAGTAAAGGAGAAGTGGGCTGACAAGGAGGAGGCAAATGCTGGGGGCTTTAAGGAGGTCATTGAGGTGGTACTGGAGACCCAGTTGGAGGATGTTTGCATAGCAGGAGCAGCAAATGTTCATTGGGAATGCCCAGAGGCAGGTGAAGTGGTTCGGCTGGAGAAGGGCACTGAGGAGGATGATCTGGTGGATGTGGCTTCCAACATGTCAGTGGATAGAGAGATGCTGCAGGAGCTGAGTAGGACCCTGAGGCCAGCCACCCCTGGGCCTATGGTGATGACAGTAGATGACTGATATCAGGCGGTCCTAGAGGAACTTGTGGAGGAGGATATCAAGGAAGTGGATGTATTTAATGGATCACAGGAGGTCTGGGAAGAGTTCCTCAATATGGTATTGCAGGGAAAGTTGGTGACAGCAATGGTGGCAGCACTTCTGGATGATGAAGGATATGAGGTAGATGAGGACTGTATAGCTGACATTAGGAAGGTGGCATCAGAGCAAGTGGATGCCTTCTGCAGTAGTGTGAATGGAGCCTGTATCTGGAGGGCTATCTGTGAGGAACAGAAGGCAATTATCTGTGGTAGGGCTGAAAAGGAGGTGGTAACTCCAGTTGAACTTTAAACATTTTTATTTATGATGATGAACAGTCTATGTATATTATCACTAAATGTCAATGGTTTGCATGATGGAGTGAAGCAAAGGCATTTATTTCAGTGGCTGAAGATCAGGAGGTATGATGTGGTGTTTCTGCAGGACATTCAGGCCTATGGGGAGCAAGATTATGAGGAGTGGAGTAAGGAATGGTATGTTAGCACTGGGTGGAATGAGCAGGTGGGTATCTTGGTTGGATTGGGGAAAGGAGAGCTGAAGGAGATTGAGGTATATAGTGATTGATTGGTCTGGGGGAGATTGAAAGGAGGAGTTGGTGATGGGCTGGTGGTTGGCTCTGTATATCTGCCAGCAGTTAGCAGAGAGCAAAACCAATGGGTGGAAGGTTGGCTAGATTGGGGAGGATGAGATGAGATTGGGCTGGACATTCTGAGAGTGGACTTCAACATGGTGCATGACAGGACACTAGATAGGTCTGATGGTGGTGTCGGTGTGGCAGTTGCTACAGGGCTCTCATGATGGCTTCAGGTTGTGAAGGAAATGGGATTGGTTGATAGAGTATGACAATATCAAGGTGAGAAGTCAGGGCCATTTACTAGGTGGCATCTAGTCAGTGAGGATTTGGTTAGCACTAGGATTGACTGGATTCTGGTAGGTGAATGCTGGGGCAATGTTTTGGATTCAACAGAGGTATAGTGGTGTCCCTGGTCGGATTACTGGGGTGTGGAGGCAAGTGGGAGATTTCAGGTGGCTAGTGGCAGTGGAGGCAGATAGTGACTTAATGTGGCACTACTCAAGAGGCAGGTGGAGCAGGACCAGTTTATTAAAATCACAAGACAGGAAGTGGCACAGTGAAAGAACAGTGGCCAGTCAATAGCACAGTGGTGGGGAAAATTTAAACATCTGGCAGGTGCATATTGGCGTAATGTAGGAGAGGTAGCTGGAAGAGAGCAGAAGGATAGAGAAAGGAGAGTAGAGCAGGGGCTTTGCTGGCAGCTGAGACTTCTGGAGGGAGAGAACTCCTCAGGGAAACGACGCTCCCTATTGATCAAGGAGGTGAGTTGCATTCAGATTTGAAGGCTGCAGAAGATAGGGTGGTGGATGGGTTGCTGGCAAGATTGTGAGCAAAATGGTTGGAAGAAGGAGAGCGACCCACCAAACACTTATCCAGAATCTTGAAGGCCAGGAGGGTGCAGCACAGCTGGGCTTCAGTATTGCAAGAGGGTGGAACAGAGGTGACTGATATCACAGATATGCTTGGAGAGATTTCTGGCCAATAGTACACCCTTTGGCAGGATGATGGAGGGCTGGTGGAGGGAGAGGCAGCACTGGAGGATAATAACAATTTGGTTGGCAGCTGGCCAGTGGTAGTAGAGCCCGCAATTGGTGAGGCAGTAATGGGTAGGGTGACCCTTGAAGAGGTGTTGGAGGTTCTGAGGAAAGTGCAGGCAGGTTCATCACCAGGGGAGGATGGACTGCCTTGGGAGTTCTGGAAGGAGTTTCAAATTGAGTTTGGGGCATGGCTCATGGAAATGGCAAACTTTACACTGGGGGAAGGCTGCTGGATTGACAATGGCTCTTTAGAGCTAGTCTCTCTGCTCTATAAGAAGAAAGGGGACAGACATGTGTGGTGGAACTGGAGGCCCATCATATTACTGAATGTGGATAGGAAGTTGGTCTCCAAGATTCTGGCAGGGAGAATGCAACAATGGATTGGCTGATTGGTGGGTGATGAACAGCAAGAGTTTGTGAAGGGGAGACAGATTTGAGACAGCACAGCCTGGGTGCAAAATGTTTTGGAGGGTTGTAGAAGCCAGCAAGTGGATGGAGAATAGTGTTCTTGGACCAGGAATAGGATAGGGTGAGGTGAAATTACATAGAGGTGGTTCTACAGAAGGCCGGGTTTGGCATGGGGGAGGCTCAAAAGCTGATAGGTCTGGTGCAAGGTTGCTGGGCTGCAGTGTTAATGAATGGGTGGAGTGGCCCAGAGTTTCTCTTAGAGTGAGGTGTGTCTCAGGGGGATCCTCTTTTACCCCTGCTTTATATTTTATCTTTGGAGTCCTTGTTGGCATGGCTGAAGGGGAGGCTTACTGGGTTGAAGATGGGGGAGGTGGTCTGGAAGCTGGGGGCCTTTGCAGACGACATGGTGGTAGGGCTAGGCAGTGTGGAAGATGTGGCGAGTTTGCAGGAAGGAGTAAGACAGTATGAGATGCTGGCAGGGGCAAAGCTGAACTGGGGCAAGTGTGAGACCATAGAGCTTGGAGCTGGCTTGGGGGAGCATGGACATTTTGGACATTTAGTTGGCCATGGGGAGGTAGTTCGATATTTGGGTATCTGGTTTTCGGTATATGGGATAGTTCTGCCAAAAGAGTAGTGGTGTGGATTGATACAGAAGTGGGAGAATGCCTTGGTGGGCTGGTCTGGGAGAGGCTTCTCTCTGGTTGAGAGAATTGTAGTCTTGAATGTATATTGGTTACCAAAGCTGTGGTACTTGGAGTACCACCTGGACTTTCCAGGATGGGTGGTACAGAAACTGAAGAAGGTGGTCCAAGGATGGCTATAGCAGGGAAGGAGATCACAGATTAGTTGGGAGATAATAGTGACACCGAAGACAGATGGAGGTCTGGGGCTAGTGGACTTTAGAAGGCAGCTGAAGGCACTTTGGGGCTGGTGGGGTTGTCGAATGGCAGAATTAGGAGGGGAGAGCTGGAGCAAACTGGCTATGGATAACTGGGAAGTTAGGTTCTGCCCCCAGAGTGAGTTTCGGAAGGATATGCGAGGTTTGCTCCAGGTTGAAAGGGTTGGCAGGTTGCACTATTGGGGATTCTGGTGGGGCATTGTAGAAGCTTGGCTAGCAATGGGGCTCATGGGCCCAGAACCTGGTGAAGAAGAGGAGAACCCAGAACTGCAATGGTGGCATTTTGGTGGGATTTGTATTGGTGGCCACCCATTGGTAGAATACTCTTTAACCAGGGCGATGGAGTGGATCCAGATGGGTCCACTAGAGAGGTGGCCAGTTGGTTGGCAGAAGGCTGGGTTTGGAGAAGAGTGGGAGTGGGGTTGGATTTGGGGTTGGGGGACCTCACTGCTCAAGATTGTCCCACCTAAGTTCTGGGTGGTATGGTGGCGATTTTTGCAAAGGAATGTCATGCTGGAGTATAGGACAGGGTGGATGGTGGAGGAAGGTGTAAGGGAATGTGAGTGGTGTTGTGAGCTGGATGGGGGAGTAGTGCAGATGCCAGAGCATGTTCTGGCAGCTTGTCCAGGGGTTGAAGGATTTTGGCAGATATTAGAAGGATATTGGGGGGAAGAGAGTGAGCAGGCTGGGGGCCCCACTTGTCAGGTGATCAAGCATCAACTGGTGGGAGAAATTGGGGACATCTGGGGAGGTCTGGGTCAAATTATCGGCATCTGGGTACTTATGGCAGTACACTGGCAATGGGTGTTCAAGAGAGATCCTTGGATGGAAATTGGAGAATTGTGGAGCTGTGAAAGGGGCTACTCTTGGAAGTAGTGCAAGGGTGGTGGTATCAGGGGAAGAGGCACCAGTTGGGGGCCATGAAGAAGGTGTTAGACATTGTCCAGAGGAGTCAGATGAGAAGGGGGTGAGGTGGAAAGAAGGTGTGGGCTGAAGGGCCCTTCCTTGTATTATTATTAGGAGTTGGCTGAAGGATTCTACATCTGTATATTTATGATGCTAGTAGTGGTTTGTGGTTCTTTGTTATTGTATTAGATAGTTCATAATAAAGGAGTCCAAGAGACTATAAAAAAAA
>RBNI01001318.1:0-23064 GCA_003990745.1 Jimgerdemannia flammicorona | reverse complement strand
ATTGCCATCGACCAGTGGAACGCCTTTATCGAAAAGTCCACAAACGCGCAATATAATAATGACTTAGCAGAACTCTTCGGAAACTTCAGTCAATTACCGATATCACGAGGCGTTTACCTCGTTGCTGTCTCGTCCTCACTCGTCCAGATGAATTTCTGGGACGGAGATTCACAGCTAATAACACGCATCCATGCGCTAACGGACGAGCAGATGCGCGTCCTTGTCGCGGATCTTGTGTACCAGCATTCTCTTAAAATTGGTTCGTACTCTCACCGGAGACGCCCATTGATTTCACTGAGCATGTTTCAATTTACTCATTTGCCCTCACGGAATCAGATTTGACCTCGGAGTTATTCGAAATTGTGAAGAAGGAAACAGGCTACGTTACCCGCCTGGTGTGCTGGTTATTCAACATATGGAAAGAAACCAAACTGGAACCTACTACTGCAGGGTCGCCGACGGACATAGTGCCAAAAAATGTCATGTTCGAATTTATCAATGAATCAACTCTATACTACAAGATGCGTGTGAGGTCCCTTCTTCAACGATCACTTAATCCTCTGAGGGATTACAAGTTTGCCCTCTGGCTCTTGAGTGGTAGCCGGGTAACGGATACGTCATCGGAAGGATTCAGAGACGCAGGACTTGTCGACGTAAACGGCGAAGTGCCATGCGAGCAAGCTCGGATCGCCATCCTGTCCGTTTTAACTGAACAACGAGCTGAAGCCATCAAAGTGCTTGTAGGTAGAGAAATTTTACCTGCAGAATGATCGCTTTTGCAAGGATTAGACCACTTTTATCATTTCTTTCTTATGCATAGGCTTCCTTTGGCCCGTGCAAGTGGTTTGCACATGAGCTCTCCTTCTGGTCAGCTTTCAGCCCGTCCGGAGGAAATATCTTAGTGCCAGTAAAGAACGCTGAAGGGGTCGATTGCAATCCTATAGCGCTTTATTTCTCGAGAATACGTCATCAAGACAAGATCCCTTCGAGCATAGCGGACGTGGAGGTCAATCGCCTTCAGTTCGGCGATTTCATCATTTTGGCCCCTTTCCATCCAGCACTGGACTTCGTTGGGTACACTGTGAAAGGAACGCTAGTTCTTGGTCAGATCTCCATATCGAAATACTCTGGGACGGACCGACATTCGGTAGAGATCCTGTTCCAGAAGGGGAAATTGGGCACTCGGGATAACATAGCTGACTTCTACCTTCAGTGCGCCGGTCTACCGCTACTCACTCGCAAAGATCGGGAAAGTAAGAAGTTTCCAAGCCATGCATTATTTCTGTATATAACGACCTCAACTGATTATCTCTCTACCTCACAACATTGTGATGACGCAGTATTTGTGATTGATCGAAATGTATTAGTTAGATACTTTGGGTATCCAGAGGAACTGGTCAATTAAGTAAAACGGAAGAAGTAGGTAAACTAGGTTAAGTGTTATATATATTAATGAAAACAAAATAGAGACACTCTGGAATATCTGTGGAATATATAATCTTAAAGTAGGTGTTTTTTTATTTCTAATCTTTTTCTTTTAAATAAATTATATTAAAGTCAGATGATTATATATATTGTAATATAGTAGATGTGTAACTGGATAAGTATATTGGATTTCTGTATCTTGAAAACTTGATTTTCATTGATTTTGTAGAGTCTTCAAGATATAGAAGTGAGTAAGTTCAAAGTGTATCTATTTATAGATTTACTAGTTTTCTTGCTTTCTCTTTGCTTTAAATTATTTTGATCTAAGGTTTATTTACTTTAGATACTGGAGATATTTATATAAGTTTGCTAACTATAAGATGGCTAAGTTATAACTATGTTTCCTGTGAGTTATGCTTTACAAGTTTTAAATTTTTTAATATCTAATAAATTTTTGATGATTGTCAAAACTTCAATATCTGTAAGATCTTTAATATTTGTAAAGAGGTTAACATTTGCTAAAACTTTAACTTTTGTAAAATATGATTGCTATTTATGAGGCTATACTATATTTGAGAATTGGATTCAGATATTACAATTAATATCTATTCTTCTGATTCATATTCCTAATTTAGATCAACTATTAGAACTTCTTTCTAAATAAGTGATTTATTTCTAAAAGTATTCTATTCATTTGAACTCCCAAGCTTTTACAATTTATATCTTCTTATATTATATATTTTACATCATTACATTCTTCTAATAATATCTCTTGATATATCTAAAGTCTTTTGAGACTACTTTATAAAAATAGGCTAGAGCTGGCTCATTATCTTTGAATAACTTATTAACTTATTTGATAATTGTGATCTAAGTATAAAAGAGCTAGCACTTTTTAATCTAGTCTTCTATTCTCATCTCTGACTGTGAATTTAGTAGCTATCTCAACTTGAGTATATTTGAAATTCAGTTCTGTTTTGATAGATCTTAAAGTACAAGATTTACAATAAGTATATTTTTTATTTTCCATCCTTTCTCCCATAACTTTCAGGTTATACAACCTTCTGACAATACTCATAATACAGTTTGTGGAGAAACAATACTAGTAACATAGCAAGTGACAAGTATTTCAAGGTATGTACTAGGCAAGATAACTCAAGTAGATTTGATTGGTAGCATCTAGGAAGAGGTCCAGACTTGGGAGGAAGTATGAGAGGCTTGCTAGTAGGTGGATGAGAAAAAGAAGAGAGCAGTTTTGGAGAGCAGGGGATTGGAAGAGTAAGCTTTGCAGATAAGATAAGGAGAGATAGCTGACAACTGGACTGAAAGACTGGCTGAGGAGGGGTAAGGAGACAGCAAAGAATATAGGGCAGCAGTAGCTGGGGGGAGCCTCACTGGGTGGTCAGAGTATGGAGGCTAGTGGTGTAGTAGCTGAGGAAGTGACTGCTGATGAGAGTGTGACAGGCAATCTTGAAAAAAATCTGACTGCTGATAGTGAACTAAGTTGTAGGAAGAGTACAAAACCTGGTGACCTAGCTGATAGTATAATAGGACTAGTAGTGGCCCTGTTACTCAAGAAGTTAATTTTAGAGTTTACAGTCACTTTGTACTTCTAGAGCTTAGTAGTGATAGCAAAAATAGTCCTGAGGCCAATTGTAAAGCAGATGAGTAGCATGATATCTATTAAGTTTCTGAGGAATCCAAAAGAGGTGGAGGTGGGCTTTAAGGAGGCTGGGCTATTAGAGGATATATTGAAGACTGGGTTGAAATTTGAGGAGGTATATGTCTCAATAATACACTGTCTGAGGTGAGATCTCAGAGTGGTGTAGCTTCTGATAAAAAGAGTTTCTATAGTGACTATAGTAGAGACAAAGAGGAGAGTACAGGACACCTTTCTCCTGTACAATTAATATTACACAAACTTCAAGCAATGGTTTTCAATACAACTTAGAGAAAAGGTACTATAAAAATATCATCAAGCAAGAGTTCTGAAGAGCATGCTAGTTCGGGTAGATCTGGGGATTTCGGCTGGTAGCATGTGGAGAGAGGTTATAGATTAGGGATAGGGGCTTTTGGAGGGTCAAAGGGTAGCAAAGGCTCTGGAGGAGGACTAGTATCAGGTGGATCAGGAGAAAGGCCTGGTCTCTCCAGCTTTATTGACAAAGTGAAGACAAGTAGATGGTCTGCTGGAACCAGGGCTGGTGCTGCTGAGGGGAAGGGCAAGGCTAGCATCAGGAGGGAGAGTGCCCTCAGGTGGGAGATGTGAGCATAGGGGCTAGAGGGGCTGTGGCTGGGGGTGTGACTGTTGATGGGGGTGTGACAGGGAATCAGGAAAAAAAAAAAAAATATGACAGCTAATGGCCAGGTAGAGCAGGGGCTCCCAACATAAAAGGGGGACCTGGTGGATAGTGTAACAGGGCTAGTGGTGGCCCTGTTGCTCAAGAAGTTAATCTTAGAGTTTGTAGCTACTTTGTGCTTTTGGGGCTTAGTAGTGATGGTGAGGATGGTCCTGGGACTTATTTTGAAACAGATGGCTGGAGCAGTCTCAGTGAAGTTCCTGAAGGGTCTGGAGTGGGTTGAGGTGGGCTTTGAGGAGGCAGGCCTACTGGATGAGGCCCTGAAGACTGAAGTAGTAATAGGGGAAGTAGTGGTCTCTATGGTGTGGTGCTTATGGTAGAACCCCAGGGTGGTGCAGCTTCTGGTGAGGGGGGTACCTACAGTGACAAGGAAGGAGACTCAGAGGAGGGTGGAGGAGGTGATAGTAGAGTATGGTGATATAGTGGACATTGACTTCCTGATGTAAGAGGGGACTATATTCAGGATGAGTGATATCAATATCAGGATTTGGCTAGCAGAGAAGGAGACCACAGGAAAGATGAGTAACTGGCTCTCAGTACTGATGTGGGGGACTTTTGTCTGTAAGATGTTGAGGGTGAAAGGGAGTAAAGAGAAGGAGAAAGACTTATTGGAGGCTCTGGAGGAGTTGAGTAGTGCTGTGGAGAGGAGGGCAAAAGCCTGGAAGCTGTATGAAGAGTTGACACATCTGGAGGTTGTGGATGGAAAATATATCCATACTGACCAGAGGCAGTGGGAGCAGGCCCAGGGGTGCAAGAGGCAGAGGGAGCTTTTGGCTAGTATGAAAGGTGGGGTGAAGAAGAAGATAGATGGGGCTGAGGAGTCTAGAGGCATCAAAGTCAGCATCTGGGCTAGCAAAGGAGGAGAGGAGGTGGGGCGAACAAAGAAGGGGCTGGGAAGATACTGGGCAAGGATCCCTATACTTATGGTACATTCAAAGTTTGGGAGCAGGATTTGGATGACACCCCCCCCCTATTTATCAGGAGGGGCCTGGTTGAGAAAAGAGGGGCAGCAGAGGATATACTGATGCAGGGGGCCCAGCAAGTTCATTTTGGGGTCCCAGATGTAGTAAAGGGAGGCCAGGTAGTAGCGGTTGGTGAGGATGAGCTAGTGGATGTCCCAGAGGAGGAGTGGGATGAAGCTGCCAGTATGAGAGTAGATACCATGATGCTGGAGGCAGAGCAGCCAGGGACTCCTAGAGAGAAGGAGGTGGGGAACCTTCTGTAGATGAGCAAGATGATAGATAACCTTGCAGCTGAGGAGTTGAGAGAAGTTGACCTATGTATGATACCAGAGGAGTATTGGGTACAGATTCTGCATAGGGATGGAGTGGTGGAGGCACTGAAGGTAGAGATTCTTGCTATTTTCCTGGAGAAGGAGAGATACAAGGTTGATAAGGTGAGAGAGGCAGAGCTAGTGGTGATTGCTTGTAAGTGAGCTGCCTACTGTTGGACAGAGTATCATGGTTTGCAACTCTGGTAAGAGGTGTGCCTAGAGTATCATGAGGACTTCGAGAAAAAGGAGGATAGGGCAATGGCTGATCTTCTAGAAGAGTTGGAGGCATGGGCAGCTGAGGAGAAGGTACTGACTGCTGAACATAACTTGGACTTGGCACAGGAGGAGTTGAATGTGGATTTATAGAGGCAGTGACTGATAAATCAGTATTATTCCTAATAAATAGTATAACTAATATTTTCTCTCTGAATGTGAATGGATTGCGGGGTTCTGGGCAATATAGAAACATTTCTACTTAGCTTAAGAGATTGGAGGCTGATCTCTTTTTACTGCAGGATGTACAGTATAAGGATGAGATAGATCAAGTAGAGTAGACTAGAGAATGGAGAGGAGCTACTGCTTGGAATGGCAAAGTGGCAATTCTGGTGAGGAAGGGCAGAGGGGACTTGAGTGAGATTCAGGGCTGGGGTGACTGTTTGGTCTGTAGAGAATGGCATTGACCTGGGTGGGAATCAGTAAGAGTTGGCTCCTGCTACTGCCCTGCAATTAAGAGTGAGCAGATTGAGTAAATTAGGGATCTATTAGAGGAGGGTGTCTTCTTAGAGAAAGGTGTTGATATTCTGGGAGGTGACTTTAATATAGTATAGGATCCATGGCTAGGTTGAACTGATAGAGTGAGGAGTATAGGTGGAAGGAGTGGTGGACTGGAGAAGTGAGAGGAGGTGGAGACTCTTAGCTTCTTAGGAGATATGGGCAGAATATGATGGGGTGACAGGAGGGTCTATACACACTGGATTAATAGACTGAGTATGAGGATTGACTGGATTCTGATGGCTGAATGTTGGGGTGTTGATGTTTGGAGGACATTGGTGGTCGAGTAGTACTCTTGGTCTGATCACTAGGGGCTATTGGGGCAGGGATTGTTTGGGGAGAGTGAAGATAGACCTGGACATTGGTACCTTAACTTCTCTCTGCTGGCAGAGTAAGGTTTGTAGGACCATGAGTGGCAGATGTCCAAGTGAAGATCACCACCTAGATAAGTGAGGGTACATCTGTGAGTGTCCAGTAGATAAGGCTGAAGGAGGCTGTAAGTATTTATTGGAGAGGAGCTGGTAGGGAGGCTGGGAGGCAGAGGAGGAAGAGAGTGTTGTGTGCTTCCAATAGGCTGATTAGATTGCAGATGGAGTGAGCTGAGTTGCTTTGCTCTGAAGCAGTGGAGGATTGGAGGTTGGAGTAGGAAAAATTGGAGATAATAGAGCTATAATATATATTTCTAGCTGAGGAGGAGATTTGCATAAAAGGAATAGCTGCCAGACTATGGTAGCAGAGGCTTGAGGAGGAGATTCGCATAAAAGAAATGGCTGCCAGACTATGGTGGCAGGGGCTTGAGGAGGAGATTTGCATAAAAGGAATGGCTGCCAGACTATAGTGGCAGGAGCTTGAGGAGGAGATTCACATAAAAGGAATGGCTACCAGAATATGGTGACAGGGGCTTGAGGAGGAGATTCACATAAAAGGAATGGCTACCAGACTATGGTAGCAGGGGCTTAAGGAGAGAGAGTGGCCTACTAGATACCTGTCAAGGCTCCTCCAAGCAAGAAGAGTGCAACACCAATGGGATGAGGTCTTGGATACTGAGGGAGATATAGTACATGGCACACAACAGAACCTGAGAGTACTGAAGGAAAGATGGTGGGGTCTGTAGAGTGAGGAGGAAGAGGGTGCTGATGAAGAGGCAATTGAAGACTCACTGGAGAAGTGGGGACTGCCGCAAGTAGAAAGACTGGGTGATTTGATCTTACTTATCTAAGAGGAGGAAATCCAGAGAGTCCTTATAGCAACTAAGCTGAGGATGGAACCTGATGAGGATGGGTTATCTCAGGACTTCTGGAAGAAGATGGCACAGATTATTAGAGTTTTAGGAGAGATGGCTGCTATATGTGACCATGTTCTTCTAAATGGCAAGTAGGTTGGAGAGCAGGACTTGGGGCTGGTGGCCTTATTATACAAAAATTAGAGGAGGAGGGAGGACTGGAAGAACTGGAGGCTAATCATACTTCTGGATATGGACAGGAAGATGGTGACTAAGGTGATTGTTGGAAGGCTACAGAAGGTTGCCTAACAGGTACTGAGTGAGGAGCAGAGGGGCTTTATAGGAGGCAGGCTTATTAGAGATGGGACTGCCTGGGTATACGGCATTATTGAAGAGGTCAGAGCTTGCAGACTGGATGGTAGATTGGTCTTTTTGGACCAGGAGAAGGCATATGACCATGTTCAGTGGGTTTGGCTAGGCAAGGTGCTGGACAGAATTGGTGTTCTCCCATGGTTTCAGGCTTCTATGTTGAATTTGTTAGAGGGTAGTAGGGTGGCACTAATATGTAATGGTCACCAGAGTTTTGTATTTCTCTTGGGAAGTGGAGTTCTTCAGAGAGATCTACTGTCTCCTATCCTTTATACCCTCTCATTGGAATCTTTGATGGATAGGATACATTGGAGAGTGGCAGGGCTATCAGTGTATGGTGTGGTGTGGCAGGTGGGGGCTTTTGCAGATGATATGGTAGTTGGACTTAAATCAGTGGTAGACATTGAGGCACTTAAGGAGACAGTGAAATGGTATGAGGCACACTCTGGGGCAAAACTCAACTGACATAAGTGTGAGACAATGGTGTTAGAGAATGAGCTAGTGAGAGGGGACATCATTGGAACAATTGTCCCCAAGAGGTAGTGCAGTATTTGGGCATCTTTTTTTCAGTATATGGTTCTGTCATGCCTCAAGCATGGTGGGAGAGGAGAGTGGTCATTTGGAGGGAGGCTCTTAGAGGTTGGGGGGGTCACCACATCTCCCTGACAGGACAGGTATCAATTCTGAATATCTACTAGTTTACCAAGCTATGGTATGTGGCCTATCACTTAGATTTCCCAGCTTGAGTGGTGAAGAGACTAACAAAACTGGCTAGGGATTGGATTTGGGCAGGAAGGAGGTCCAAAAAAAAAAAAAAAAAAAAAAAAAAAGACAAGGAGGAGAGTAGAGGAAGTTAGTACTGAGTATAGAGAGATGGTTAATATTGAGTTCAGAGTGTGTGAAGAAACCTCCTTCTGGATAGAGAATGTTGATATCTGAATTTGGTTGGTAGAAAGAAAGACTACTGAAAAGGCTTAGGACTAGACTTAGTGATAGTGTAGAGAGCCTTCATATGTAAGGTAATGAGAGTGAAGAGGAGTGAGAAGGAGGAAGAGGACTTATTGGAGATACTGGAGGAGTTGAGTGGTATAGTAGAGTGGAGGGTGAAGGCTTGAAAGGCATTTGTGGAGTCAACATACCTAGAGAAAGTAGATGGAAAGTGGGTCTGCATCAATAAGAGGCTGTAAGAGAGATCCCAAAGATGTAAGAGATAGAGGGAGTTGCTGACAAAAATTGAGAAAGAGATAAAGAGGAATACTAGTGGCAGTGAAGATACTGGAGGTACCAAGGTAAGTGTCTGGGCCAGCAGAAGTAGAGAGAATGAGGAAGTGGGTTGAGAGAAGTCTAGGAAGATACTGAGCAAAGATCTGTATGAGAATGGTACTTTTGAAGTCTGGGAGGATATATATATCTCCCCCTCTTATCAGGTAGAGATCAGTTGCAAGAAGCCAGATAGCAGAGGATGTGCCAATACATAGTACCCAGCAAGTGCACTTCAGAGTTCCTAATATGGTAAAAGAAGGAGGAGTGAGATGAGTCTGTGAGTGTAGGGGTCAATACTATGATTCTAAATAGAGGAAGACCAGTAACTCTAGAGGAGAAGGAGGTAGAGAACCTACTATAGATATGCTGGATGAAGAACAACTTGGTACCTAAAGAGTTGGGGGAAGTGGACCTTAGAGTGATGAGTATTATGCATAGATTCTATAGAGCAATAGAGTGGTAGTAGTTGAAGGTGGAAATACTTATAGTGTACTTGGAGAAGAAAGGATATGAGGTGAATAAGGAGAGAGAGGCTGAGCTGGCAGCTATTGCTAGTGAGTAAGCTATCTACTATTAGGCTAAGTATTATGGATTATAGCTCTGGCAGCTAGGCTGTTGTGAGATAAAGATGCCTTAGCTAGACCAGAATGTAAAAAGCAAAAAGAGGCCAGTGAAGTAAATAACTAGCTAAGAAAATGAAACAAAGACCAGAGAGGTAACTACCTTATGGACAGACTAGATAAACCATTTTTGTCACAGTTGTAAAAATAATAAATTCAAAAGCAAAAGAAGAGAAGCTAAGATAAAATACATAAACATCCAGCACCAAGAACAGGAAAATATCAATACCCAAATACCAAATAACTAACATGAGATATATAACTCAATATACTCTTAATATCAAGAAAACTAACTAAGGTGAATGAGAAGAGAGAAAGAAAAAAAGAAAATATGCAATTGCTAAATTACCCAAATATCTTCATAATCTTGGTCAAACAAAACCTGACTATAAGGTGGCTACCAAAATTATACATAGTATCAATAGTATAGTAGACTATCTGATGAAGAGTATAAAGAGAGTAGGTATGAAGTTCTTTCAGCCATTCATTATTGATAAACTAAATGAGCTTTTCTTCATGATTAAAATTATCTCAGAAAGCAGAATATCAACCATCAAGAAGACCATACCTGAGAAGATAACTATGATGAAACTTATCTCCACAGAGGCAGAGGTGGGGTTGGCTAAAGTAGCCATAATACAGGAGAGAGGGTGAGGACACAATCAGTCCTCCTAGTCCATAAATAGCCTTTGGAGGTAATGTACTGAATGAGGGCCTGGGAGGAGGAAGTTCATTCCTGCAATAGCTGGTCTCAGAGAAATAACTGGAGGAAGGAGTAGAGCAAGCGAGTCATGCAGATCTGGGGATAGAGGTCCCAGTATCAGTCAAGGAAGTCAAGCTAAGAGATCTAATACTGGAACTTATCAATGATAGAATCTAGAAGATGTATGACAAAGTGCTTGCTAAGAGAGCCAATGAGATTATTGCCAGACTTACTACACCAATTCAGGTTGGCTTAGAACATATAGCAGAAGCCTAACATATGATAAGAGATAGAAGAGAGGCTAAGAATTGAACTACCAAGCAGGAGCTGGCTGAAAAATCCAACTACTCAAGTAATAATATCATCAAAGACCTACTCAGAATACTTCAATACCTGAAGCCTCATAGTAGTAATCAGATAGGAAGCTCATAGAAGTAAAAGGCCATACTCTAGCTGAGGCCTAATAAAGGTATATACAATGGCCAGCTTGACCATTGGCAACCAGAGGGGATCATAGATATGATAGAACTCAAGAGTTCATTCTTCCTTTATTACATTTTGTAATATTGACAAAGTCAAATCTATTATTAGTATATAGCTTACCTAGGTATATATAGGAGGGTGGTCACAGGCAGGGCTCTCTCTCAATCAGGACAGTATAGTCAATAGGGCCAACATAACTGTACTTCTTGGAGTTGAGTTCCATACCATTCAATAAGAGCCAATTCTCATAAAAGTCAATTATCCTCTACCCTTCTATAGTAGTACAGTGGGTGAGAGCAATATCATTAGTAAAGAAAAGTCTAAGGAGAAGGTCATACTCCTTAATCTGCTCATCACAAAGGGGTCAATGAATATGTCAAAGAGCAAAAGATAGAAGAGAGAGCCCTGAAAGAGGCCATTCTCAGTGGGGACTGAAGGGGTGACAAGGTCATTAATAACTACCTGATAGAAACAATGGTTGAACAGGCTTCAGATAATGCTAAGGAGGACCACATCAGCTCCTCACACCTCAAGTCAGAAAAGAATAAGCTTGAGAGAGACTCTATTGTATGCCTGCTAGAGGTCAATAAAGATATAGTGGTCCCATCTCTTAGCCTATATCTCATGTCAGAGCCAGATATGAGAAAGAGACAAGAAGCAAGTTTGGAAGCTATCTTAGCAGTGTGACATTTCTGTTAGGCTACTTTGACTCTTGATGTAATCTTCCAAGCACTGCTCAAAGAGTTTATGAAAAATCTTAGTAAGAGCAATCAGATGAAACTTATCAATTGTCCAGAATTCCTCCTTCTAAGGGACCAGGGAAATAAAAGCAGAGTTCTAGAGGTGGAGAATGAGCCCCCAGACCATGTATAGCTAGAAGAAGAATAAGACTTATAATAAACTACAGAGAGCATCTTTCTCACCTGCTATCATCTGAAGGATCTAGACATATAAGGAATCAGCTTTATTGGCCTTCATGAGAGGGTAGCTATAGATGGCTCTCTAAACCACAGACTGGTCAAACCAGAACTGCAGCCCAAGAGCCCCTATGCTAAGAGAGAAGATATCCTCAGAGTCATTAAGGTATAAGGAAGTATTCAGCTATCAGAAGATAGTGATAAAATGAGCAACCACATTGTCAAATACCAAGATGGCAGGGGAGTAAGATTGGAGAAAGGTAGAGAGAGTAGAGCAGTATACTTGCTTAAAGCCATAGAGGGCATCAGAGACTGATGATGCACTGTAAAAGAAGTCCTACTATGGGAGTGGCACTGCTCTGATTTCCCTAACATCATATGAGAACAGAATGTCCTCACAGATAGACTGTAGATCAGAGGTCAAAAGAGAGTCAAGGGAATCTACAAACTGCTAGTGATCTTCTATAGTATAAAAGCTATCAATGTAGTCCTGGAGAGAATATTTGGACCTAATAATGGTATTGTAAATAATACCTCCTGATTTCTAAAGGTGAGCTTGAATGACTGGATTAGTCAGGTACTTTGCAGAGTAATGGCAGATACTAGTGGTAACTGGTGAGAGGAAGAAGGAGAAGGAGACAGTAAGGAGAGAGAAGTAGTTGATAGTTAGAGCAGATAAAGGATATATAGAGGAATATAGTAGTGAACATGTGATCAATATATGTGAGACCAGCCACAGAGGTCAGGTGGTTCAATGACTATATCATTAGAGAGATATTGATGAAATCCAGCTAATCCTGAGAATCAGAGTTGATGTCACTAAGATGGCCACCAAAGTAGGTATTGATATCAATAATCAAAAGAGTCTTATCTAGAAAGGGGCCAGAAACAAGATCATGGAATCTATCAATAGGAAGAGAGGTGGGAGCATATACCCCAACTAAAGCCAGGCTCTGGAACATAAGCCAGATATAAAAGAGATCAGCAGAGGATCTAGAAATAAGTAGTGTAAAATGGTTTAATATGAGAACTATGAGACCACTATTCTGGTGACTCACAATTCTATAGGACACTATAGAAGAAGATATGTGATTGAGTAGAGAGGGATGTAGTAGAATATGCTATATTTTATATATGAAAAGAATCTCAAAGGCAGGACCAATCAACTAACTAAGTATATTATACTTGTCCTGAGTTAGTCTATATATATTGAGAAACCTGACTCTTATTATGGGCTGGATATACTAGTATCAATAGTATGAGAAGCATCTGAGAGAGAAGTCTCAGCTTCTAAATCCATTACTATTTCCCCTATTATGACCACAGTATTACCTACCTACAATCAACAGAAAGGTGAGAGAGGAGAGAGAGAGGCTGAGTTCTGCAGCTCATGTTTTGTAGAAGATCTGTATCTAATGCCTTATTACAGTAGCATTACAAGCCAACTGCTTGAGAATCTGTATCTTCATAATATCTATAGCATTTATGTTTCAGGAGAGCTCAGGGTCTTAGACTGAAAGCACTAAAAACTTAAGTACCTTTATCTCCTTTTGAAATATCATGACGAATTAAGAATAAAAAGAATTCAATATTAATGCTAAGATATATGACATATTGAGAATCTTGGATAATATTATATAGATATTATATAAGTTCTTGCAGATCTGCCTGATCTTGAGATGAGTAAATCCATCAATGTAAAAATGCTTTTAGGGTTAGGATTAGGCTTCAAGTAAGAATTTATTCATTATAGAGAATATTAGGGTTAGGGTTAGGGTTAGGCATCAAGACAGAATTTATTCATTGTAGAAAAGAGAAGATACATCAGAGCAACAAATGGCAAAGATTCCTAAGATGAGATAAGCAAAACAAAACCAGTGAAGTAAACAACTAGCTAAGAAGTACAAAACAAAAGCTAGAGAGGTAACTATCCTATGGACAGACTGGATAAACCATTTTGTCATAGCTATAAGGATAATAAATATGAGAGCAAGAAGAGAGAAACCAAATAAAATATACAAATACCTGGTACCA
The DNA here is from genome assembly GCA_003990745.1 of Jimgerdemannia flammicorona. Lineage (NCBI taxonomy): Eukaryota > Fungi > Mucoromycota > Endogonomycetes > Endogonales > Endogonaceae > Jimgerdemannia > Jimgerdemannia flammicorona. The sequence goes on along the minus strand of RBNI01001318.1, from coordinate 9,627 downwards.
ACTACAGAAACAGTATCAATACCCAAACACTAAACAACTAACATGAGATAAATAACTCAATATACTCTCATAATAAGAGAACCAACCAAGGTGAATAAGAGAAAAGAAAGAAATAAAAAAAATGTACAATTGTTCGATCACTCAAGTATCTTTGTAATCTTGGTCAGGTAGAACCCAACTATGAGATAGCAACCAAAATTATACATGGCGTCAATAGTATGGTAGACTGTCTTGTAAAGAGTATGAAGAGGGTAAGTGTAAAGTTCTTTCTACCATTCATAACCAGTAAACCAATTGAGCTGTTCAGTATGATCGGGATTATCTCAGAATGCAGAATAGGAACCATCAAGAAGACTGTACCTGAGAAGATGGCTACAATGAACTTATCTCCACAGAGGTAAGGGCAAGGTTGGCCAAAGTAGCCATATCTCCAGGCAAGGGCAGAACACAAAGCTAGGGGGAGAATATAAGGACCTGGTCATACTCCGAGACTATAAGTAGTCTTTGGGGGTGATATACTGAAAGAGTGCCTGGAAGGAGGAAGCTTATTCCTGAAGCAGTTGATCCAGGAATAACTGAAGAAAGGAGTAGAGTGAGCAAGTCTTATGGACCTGGAGATGAAGGTCCCAGTACCAGTCAAGGAAGTCAAGTCAGGAGGTTCAATACCGGAACTTGTTAATAATAGAATTTGGAGGATGTGTGACAAAGTACTCACTAAGTGGGTCAATAGAGTTGTTGTCAGACTTACTATACCAATCCAGGTGGGCTTAGAACATGCAGCAGAGGTTAGGGTTAGGCTTCAAGTAAGAGTTTATTCATTGTAGAGAAGACAAGATATATTGGAGCAACAAAAGACAAAGACTCCTAAGATGAGAAAAGCAAAACAAGGCCAGCGAGTAAACAACTAGCTAAGAAGTATAAAACAAAGGCCAGAGAGGTGACCACCCTATAGACAGGCTGGATAAAAACTATTTTATCACAGCTATAAGGACAATAAATACCAAAAGCAAAGAAGAGAGAAGCTAAATAAGATAAACAAATGCCTGGTGCCAACTACAGGGACCATATTGACACCCAAACACCAAATGACTGATATGAGATGAATAACTCAATGCACTCTAAACAACAAGAGGGAGCCAACTGAGGTGAATGAGGGAAAAGAAATAAATAAAGAAAATGTATGACCACTTGATCATCCAAGCATCTTCGTAATCTCAGTCAAGCAGAACCCAACCACGAGGTGGCCACCAGAAATATACATTGTGTCTATGGCATAGTAGGCTGTCTCATGAAGAGTATGAAGAGGGTAGACATGCAGTTCTTTCTGCCATTCATCATCAGAAAACCAAACAAGTTGTTCATCTCGATCAGAAGTACCTTGGAATGCAGAGTATGAACCAAAAAGAAGACCACACCTGGAGAGATGGCCACAATGAAACTTATCTTCACAGGGGCAGGGGTGGGGTTGGCCTAAGTAGCTATAGCACCAGGCAAGAGCAGAGTGTACAAGCTGGGGGAAGAAGAAGAGGACATAATTAGTACCCCTCGACCACAAGTGGTCTTTGGGAGTGATATACCAAATGAGGGCCTGAGTGGAGGAAGCCTATTCCTGAAGTAACTAATCCTAAAGGAAGGACTGGAGGAAGGAGCGGAGTGAGCAAGTCTTGTGGACCTAAGGACAGAGGTCCTAGTACCAGTCGAGGAAGTCAAGCTAAAAGATCCAATGCTGGAACTTGTCAATAATAGAACCCAGGGGACACATGAAAAAACACTCACTAAGGGGGCTGATTTGGTTGTTACCAGACTTGCTACACCAATCCAGATGGGCTTGGAACATATAGCAGAGGTCTGACATGTGACAAAGGAAGGAGGAGAGGCCGAGAATCGAACTGCAAAGCAAGGGACAGCCAGAAAATCTGACCACTCAAGTGATAGCATCATCAAAGACCTATTCAGAACACTTCAATACCTGAAGCCCTGTAGTAGTTACCAGGCAGGAGGCTCGTAGAAGGAGAAGTCTGTACTTCAGCTGAGGTCTAATTAATGTCCATATGATGGTCAGCTTGACCATTGGCAACCAGAGGGGACCCTGGGTATGGCAGAACCCAAGGGTCTATTCTGGCTTTGCTATATTCTGTAATGCGAGGTCGATAAAGTCAAACCCTTTATTAGTATAAGATATGCCCAGATATACATAAGATGGGGGTCGCAAGCAGTGCTCTCCCCTAATCCATACAGTACAGTCAGCAGGGCCAACATAACTGCACTTCTTGGGGTTGAGCTCCATACTATTTGCCAGAAGCCAATCCTTACAAAAGTCAATCATCCTCTGCCCTTCTACAGTAGTGCGGGGGATAAGAGCAATATCATCAGCAAAGAAAAGCTTGAGGAGAAAGTCATACTCCTTGAACTGTTCATCAAAGAAGGTGGCAAGGGGGTCAATAAAGACATCAAAAAGCCAGAGGGAGAGAAGAGAGCCTTGAAAAAGGCCATACTCAGTGGGGACCACAGGGGTGACAAGACCATTGACAACCATTTGATAAGAACAGTGATTGAACAGACTTTAGATAATACTAAAGAGGGCTGCATCAGCACTTCATGCCTCAAGTTGGGAAAGAATGAGCTTGAGGGGGACTCAATCATATGCCTGCTGGAGGTCAAGAAAGATACATTGGTCTCATCCCTTGGCCCACATCTCATGTGAGAGCAAGACATGAGAAAGGAATGAGAAGTGGGTTCAGAAACCACCTTGGCAGCATGACATTTCTATCAGGCCACTTCGACTCTTAACATATTCTTCCAAACACTACTCAAAGAGTCTACAAAACATTTCGGTAAAAGCGATAGGGCGAAATCCATTATCATTCATGATTCCTTCTTCTTAGAGACTGGGGTGATGATAGTGGAATTCCAGTTGTGGGGAGTGAGCCCCCAAATCACACACATCTGAAAGAAAAAGGACAGGGCTTTGGATAGGCTACAGGGGGCATTCTTCTTGCCTGCCATCACCCAAAGGATCTGGATGTGCAAGGAGTCAGCCCCACAGGCCTTTGAGAGGGGGTAGCTGTAGATAGCCCTCTAAACTACAGGTTGATCAAACCAAAGCTGCAGTCCAAGAGCACCCACACTAAGGGAAAAGGTATCTCCAGAGTCATAGAGGCAGAGGGAGGCATTCAGTTGACCGAAGATAGTAGTAATGTGAGCAACCACATCATCGAACACTGAGACAGTGGGGGAATGAGATTGGAGAAAGTCAAGGGGGGCGGAGTGGTATGCTCACTTAAAACTACAGAAGGCATCAGAGACTGAAGATACACTACAAAGGAGGTCCCACTGAGGGAGCAGCACCACCCTGATCTCTCTTGCATCATATGAGCCAAGAATATCCTCATAGACTCACTGTAGACCAGAGGTCAAAAGGGCATCCAGAGAATCCATGAACTGCTGTTGATCTTCCACAGAGGAAAAGCTAGCAACATAGTTCTGGACAGAGTAGATGGACCTGACAATGGTATCACAAATGATATCTGCCGATTCCCAAAGGTGAGCTTGAACAACCGAGTTGGTCTAGTATTTCACAGAGTAATGATGGATGTTAGCCAAAGTAGCAACCAGTAAGGGGAAGAAGAGAAATGAGACAGTAAGGAGGGAGGGGTGGTCGGTGGTGACAGGAGAAGTAGTACAGGTGAGAGACATGTAGAGGGATGCAGTGGCGAATACATGGTCAATGCATGTGGATCCAGTCACTGGGGTCAGGTGGTTCAATAACCATGTTATCAAGGAGATGTCAATAATATCCATCTGATCACAGGGACCAGAGTTGACATCACCAAGGCAGGCACCAAACTAGATATTGATGTCACCAATCAAAAGGGCCTTGCCTGGAAAGAGACCAGATACAAGATTATAGAAGCCGCTAATAGAGAGAGAGAGGGGGGCATAAACCCTAACCAAAGCCAGGCTCTGGAATATGAGCCAGATATGGAAGGGGTCAGCAGAGGACCCAGAAATGAGAGGGGTGAAACAGTTTGACATGAAAACCATGAGACCACCATTCTGATAACCCATGATTCTGTGTGATGCTAGAGGAGAGGACATATGAATGAGTAGAGAGAGATGCAGTAAAATGTATTATGTTTCATATATGAAAAGAACATCAAGGGCAGGACCAATCAACTGACTGAGCAAATTGAACTTGTCCTAAGGTAGTCTGTATTGTATGTATTGAGGAACCTGATTCTCATTGTGGGCTGGGTATATTAGTACCAACAGCATGGGAAGCACCTGAGGAGAAAGCTTCAGCTTCCAAATCCATTGCCATCTCACCAGTTATAGGCAGAGGAGGGGAGAGTGAGGCCAAGTTCTATGGCCCAAGCTCAGTGGAAGACCTGCACCTCAGTCCTCTTTATAGTGACATCACCAGCCAACTGCCGGACCTGAGTGTGGAATGATTAGAGTACCCATGTTTTTATGGTCTCTATGGAATTCTTGTTATGGGAGAGCGCAGGGTTCCAGGCTGACAGTACTGAGAACCCGAGCACCTTTATCTTCTTTTGAAATGCCATAATATAATCAGGGTAGAGAAGAAATTTGATGGTCAATGCCGAGATATACAACATATTGAGAACCTTTGACAATATCACATAGACATTGTACAGGTTCTTCCAGATCTGCCTGATCTTAAGATGGGCAAACCCATTGATGTAAATGTGCTGCAGCCGAGCACTCTTCTTAGTTGGTGACAAATGAGAGGTCAGCTTGTAGGTTATGTATGAGAGGGTGGCAGTGGTGGCTGCTCTTTCTGTCTTGGAGTAAGCTTGGGTCCTATTCTTGATAGAAATCGTCTTGACAACAGCAGCATATAATTTGGGTGGGGTGGGGGTTGAATCTGAGGACAAAGATGGACTGGCGGTGCTGGGTCCCATAGGCATAGTCTGGGGCACTGGCTCAGGGGCCTTGGTCTTACTCTTTTTAGGGGATGCAGCTTTGATGACTGGAGGCATGGCCATGGGAGTTACCTTCTTTGGCAGTGCACTGGACTGCTATATGGTGGCTTTAGTGGACTACTTGTCTGCTCACTTCTGGGCCTTCAACCTATGTTTGCAGCAGGACCAGTAGGAGTGGGAGCTGAGAACTTGGGGGCGGATGTAGTAGAGGTTAGGGTTAGGGTGAAGGTTGTGAGGTTTAAGCAAAGATTTGTGCAAGAAATTGACAGAGTCGAGCAATAGTCATATTAGATCATGGAAATCTTTTGAACATCTCTTGTCAGACTTGCTATTGCTTAAATACCTTTCACTTGTCTGCTTCAGACTTAGAGATTAGTTACTGTTTACACAATGTAATACAAAATTAATTATGAATGAGAGTGAATTACTTCTCGGGTTTCACAATTGGGTAGCTTTGATCCACTAATCAAATCACATTAAAATAAAATTTTAATTAAGTTGTAATTGTATTACTGAGCGATTTTTCTTTTAAGATTAGGGTCAGGCACATACTACTGATTAGAATAAAACACACATTGCACAGTACAGAAAAAGGAAAGATGAAGTGTGATATTTCATGACTGGTCATATATATTATAGGCGCGTTTTGCCTGCCATAGATAACACCTTCTTGTTCTGCTTCTCAACTAGCTTCTTTAAGTTGAGACTATGATAAATAACTGGGCTGTACTTCACAGGACAGTATTTAGACAGAGTATTCGTCACTCTGGCAGCCAAAGATAATGTACGATGATAGTAATGATTACCGGAATAATTGTGCATATATGGCATCACCGAGCTTGGGGCCAGATTCCTCATTCTTCATACGGGAATCCTCCGAAAGCATATGGGAGTGGTCTTGATATGATTCAAGACTCAAAAGATAAGTGATCCGATTTGGTTTAAAGGTATATCATATCAAAAAAACTGAAATTCGGAAATTGCTACTTCATAATTATTATATTCTGATGAGTTCTGGATAAGGTGAGTATTCTCACCTCTAAGCCATCTATCAATGTACACTTGTGGGTAATACGTATCCAGCATAGAATATATATGAAGATTCATGTTTTTATCAAAGTTTTGGAACCGAATTGACTGAGTCTTATCAGCATTGAACTTCACATATGCTTTGAGATCGCAAAACGTAACTTCATCAGCCATATATTGTGTGAAGTACAAACTAGAGCTCATCATTTCCAATGATATTATAATGTGCTTTGCAGCTTCATTGCCCTTGTCCGTAATGATAATGATGTCATCGATGAATTGGAAGTAAAGTTCTGGCAAAATCCCTTGATCATCAAGCCTCAATTCATGAAAGGCCATAAAGAGATTTACTACATTGGGAGCTGAAGGTGTTCCCATTGCAATTCCTCGAATCTGTTGATAGGTATGTTCAGCATATTGAATAAATGTGAACTTAAGCACAAAGCACAATACTTTCATATAATATCAGTGGGTATGTTCTTTGGAATGATCAAATCGCATAAGAACCACAAATATTTTCCATAGACACTCATCGATGTTAATGTTAGTATACATTGACTCGACATCCACTACTAGTAATATCATGAATCTGGAAAAGAACTTTCCTTCAACACGATTAATCACATATTTGGAGTTGGGAGCTACCATTCGACACATAGAGATATATAGTTTTAGATAGGCATCTATAGCTCTCGAAGCATCACTGGTAATCCAACAGTGGTTCAGAGAGATGGGTCATGGCTTAACAGGATTTTTATGAAGTTTCAGTAGAATATAGAATTCCGGAATCTTACATTTTACAAGAGAAGCTTGCCATGACTCCACCTGTTTGAGGACCAAATGCGAGACATTTTTGTCATACTTTTTGGCTTCATCAATTAATAATATGAGAGATGTATTCATCCAGCGGAATTGAAAGGTTTCTCAACAAACATCAACACATCAGTGAGGTGACTCAACACTTGTGAGTCATACCAATTATAATCCATAAGTATAAGACCAAGTCCTTTATCAGCTTCACAAACAATAAGGCAATTATTTCACATAAAGTCATATAGATGTTTGATGGTGCGCAAGTCGTGGTTATGAGGGTTTATTTTATTTGCTTTACCAAAATGGCATACAAAATTACTCTCCACAACATGAAGACTGAAATCAGCTCGAGTAATCAAGCCTTTGTCCCAGTCTTGTTCTTTTGCCCCTTCAAGGACTTCTTGACAGATGGATCGCCAGCTTTAGTGGGCCTGTTCAATGTCAAGATGAGTATGAAAATTGAAGTTAAGACCTTTGTTTAACAAATCAATGATGTCACTCAGGATTTCGGAAATGTGAGAAATATTATTCACAAAAACATTCTAATTAGGAACATTACAGAAACTTATTGTTTTCCATCTTTCGAACCAGATTTCTCTGGCCCTCCTTTGCCTTTGGTCGCAGTGTTTTTCGCCTTCTTCGGCAAGTCCTTTTTCAGGGGTGGCTTCTTGTATGGCTCAGCTGTTGCTGACACTTTTAATTTGGCCTTCCTCTTTACAGGGCCTGTTACCTTTGGCTTGTTCATCGGCTTTGCGTTTTCCTTTATCTAAAGATAAGGGAATGTGAGTATCAAGCCAGATAGAAAGTAATTTGATTGGCTCAAAGGCCATATCAACATAGATATGCAGTGTAGTCACTCTTACTTTTTTCTCTGAAGCCAAAATGGCCTTAATGTACATATTGTGCAATTTGTTAGCGAATTCGCTAATGGTATGCTCGAGGTATGCTTTGGTGAGCTGATAATGCCTGTTGTTCTCACAGAATACCATTAGCTTAGGTTCTAATTCTCTCTGAAGAGAGGTGACCAGGCTATTGAGTTTGGAGTCACACTCCTTCCAAACTTATTGTTTGGACATGATGATAGCCGCCTTAACTTCTAAAGTGATAATATCACAGATATGCTTAATAGATCCCTTGGGTGGAGAGATATTTTTAACTAAGAAGTCATTGTATTTTCCAGAGTCTTCCTTCTCTGCCGCTGCTATAAGACAAACTGCTTTCTCGCGGTGATCAATTAAGATCACCGCCCACGCTGCATAGTATTTGACATAGTCGACCAGGAGTAGTTCTTTTGTCGGAACTGTGGAGAGGCCTTGGCCACTGAAGTTTGGAATTGCAGGGGCCACGAATGGGGTACTCTTGCATGGTTGTCTGAGAAATTCCTCATGAACCACAGTGTAAACTATGGCCATATCCTCAGCATGCATCTCAGTATCCTTGATGATCTCGTTGAGAGATGCAAACTAGAGAGCCATTTGGGCTGCATGAGATGACCCACCGGATATATCAGGGTTAATGGTTGGGGCATAGTTCCCCAATGCTTGCTGTTGAGCAAGGACGGCAGAGGTGAGGTCAGAGTGAGAGTTGTTACTGTTTGACATATTTGAAGATATGTTTTTATAAAAAGGTAATGGGGGTTAGGGTGAAGGTTGTGAGGTTTAAGCAAAGATTTATATAAGGAATTGACAGAGTCGAGCAATAGCCATGTGAGATCACGGAAATCTTTTGAACATCTCTCGTCAGACTTGCTATTGCTTAAATACCTTTCAATTGTCCACTTCAGACATAGAGATTGGTTACTGTTAACACAATGTAACATGAAATTAATCATGAACGAGAGTGAATTACTTCTCAAGTTTCACAATCGGGTAGCTTTAATCCACTGATCAAATCACATTAAAATAAAATTTTAATTAAGTTGTAATTGTATTACTGAGCGATTTTCTTTTAAGATTAGGGTCAGGTGCATGCTACCGATTAGAATAAAATTTAAATTAAGTTGTAATTGTATTACTGAGTAATTTTTCTTTTAAGATTAGAGTCAGGTGCATGCTACCAATTAGAATAAAATTTTAATTAAGTTGTAATTTTATTACTGAGTGATTTTTCTTTTAAGATTAGAGTCAGGCATGTGCTACCAATTAGATTAAAATTTTAATTAAGTTGTAATTATATTACTAAGTGATTTTTCTTTTAAGATTAGGGTCAGGCGCATGCTACTAATTAGAATAAAATTTTAATTAAGTTGTAATTATATTACTAAGTGATTTTCTTTTAAGATTAGGGTTAGGCTTCAAGTAAGAATTTATTCATTATAGAAGAGGTAAGATATATCGTAGCAACAAAAGACAAGACTCCTAAGATGAGAAAAGCAAAACAAGGCCAATGAAGTAAACAACTAGATAAGAAGTACAAAACAAGGGCCAGAGAGGTGACCTCCCTAGTGATGGGCTGGATAAAATTATTTTGTCACAGCCATAAAGATAATAAATGTGGAAAGCAAAAAAAGAAGAACTAAGATAATTTACATTAGCCCAGCACCAACTATAGGGACCAGATCAACAACTAAACACCAAACAACTGACATGAGATGAATAACTCAATGTACTCTCAACAACAAGAAACCAACCAGGCCAACGAGGGGAGAGAAAGAAATAAAGAAAATGTGTGATCGCTCAATAATCTAAGCATCTTCATAATCTCAGTAAGATAGAACCCAACCACAAGATGGCCACCAGAATTACACATGGCATCTATAGTGTGGTAGGCAGTCTCATGAAGAGCATGAAGAGGGTAGGTGTGAAGTTCTTCCTGCCATTTTTTTTTTTTTTTTTTTTTA
>RBNI01001317.1:0-23065 GCA_003990745.1 Jimgerdemannia flammicorona | reverse complement strand
CTAAATTTAATTCTTAAATAAAGTATAGTTAATATTATAGTTAATAGTTACTAATCTTATAGATATAAGAAAATATTATAAATAAGAAAATTCTATAATTATAAGATAACTTATATAAAATAAAGTTATAACTTAATTACTATATAACTAATAAACTTATATAAATAACCAATATTTTAAATAAATAAACTTTAGATAAAAATAGTTTAAAGAAAAGAACTAGTAAGTCTATAGATAATATAATATATAGTATGAAATAGAAACAGGAAATAGACATTTGATCATAGTATCTGAATCTGATTTCCAATTTAGTATAGTGTAGAAAATTACCTTTACTGCAGACACTACATCTAAAATATTATCAGTAAAACTCTTGTTACTTTCATAAATTTAGATAAGATTTCACATGAGATTTTATCTAAGAATTTCACATAAAAAGACTTAATACTTAGCTACATATTTAGTAGCAGAATTAGTATACAAATCTATATAAATAACTCAGTATTTTAGAGTGAATAAACCTCGGTCAGATTAAGTCAGTTCAATCCCAAAACAAGTCTTCTTTACATACTTTTCTCTCTACACAAAATCCTACCAACTCACCAAGTTCTATATCTGCTATATTACAATAAATATATCTTTTGAGCTTATCTTATCTTTTATAATAAACTTTAAGAAGTTAAGAAAAATTAGAATTTAAGATAAATATCTTACTTTTAAGCTAAATAATAAATAACTACTATCCAAACTATTATATAAACTACTATTTAAATTGAATTAAGATATTTATCTTCAAAAACTAATAAGAACTATATTTATAACTATATAATATATTAATATTATAATTCTATAAATATAAAAAATCTAACTATTATAATATAGCTAATATATATTGATAAAAATATAGCAGATTTCTTTATCTTAAATATTTAATCTTCTTTGACTCCTTAGAGTTCTCAAGTATAGGAGTGAGTAAGTTTAAAGTATATCTATCTATAGGCTTACTAGTTTCTTGCTTATTTACTTGAACTATTTCAATCTGAGATTTATTCACTTTAGATACTAGAGATATTTATATAAGTTTGCTAACTATAAAAGCTAAGTTAAGACTTCTTTTTCTGTAAGTTATTTTATATAGTTGAGATATCTATATATCTATAAAATTTATATAAATGAAAGATTGAGATTTGTATAGTTATACTTTTTATATAATCATATAAATTATATAACTGAGAGATTGAGTGACTGCTAGACTATAATACTATTCTATATTAAAAATCAGATTTAGATATTATAATTAAATATTTATCTCTTAATTGTTATTTCTAATTTATATTAAATATTATATGTAACTTCCTTTTAAATAAGTAATTTTATCTCTAAATTATCTTATTCAAACTTCTATACTTAATCAATTATATATTTTTATACTATATAATCTGCTTAATTATATTTTCTCAATGATATCTCTTTATCTATCTGAAATCTTCTAAGACTACTCCTCAGAAATAGGCCAGAGCTTACTCATCATCCTTAAATAGTTTATAGACCTATTGTAACATAGTAGATGCTTACTCTTGAAAGTACGTCAGATTTCTGTATCTTGAATATTTGATCTTTTCTGACTCCTCGGAGTCCTTGGGATATAGGGGTGGATGAGTTTGAAGTGTATCTGCCCATGGGCTTACTAGTTCCTTTGCTATTTCTTTGCTTTTAAACTATTTTGATCTGAGGTTTATTCACTCGAAGATACTGGGTTATTTATACAAGTTTGCTAGCTATAAGGTAGCTAAGTAGTGAGTCATTTTCTGCATGTATCGAATCTTTTAACATCTGCTAGGATTTCACTGATTGCAAACATTCTAACATCTCTTAAATCTTTGCAAATATTAAAGTTTCTATACTTTGCAGAATATGACTACTATTTATAAGGCTAAACTATATTGGGAATTAGATTCAGATACCGTGATCAAATATCTAATTCTCCTGTTTCATATTACTAATTTGGATTAGCCATCACATCTTCCTTCTGAATAAGTGATTCGTCTTCAGAGCATCCTATTCACTTGAATTCCCAGGCTTCTACAATTTGTATCTCCTTATACTGTATGATTTGTGCTATTATATTCTTCCAGTATTGTCTTTTGACATATCCAAAGTCTCCTGGGGTTACTTCCCAGAAGTGGGCTAAGGCTGCTTTGTCATCCTTGAATAACTTATATACTCTTTTTGCAATTGTAATTTGAATGTAGGAGAGCTGACATTCCTTGATCCAGTCTTCTTTTCCCATCTTTGGTTTTGAATTCAGTAGCTGTCCCAACTTAAAGTATTCCTGGAACTCAGTTTGATTCTGGTAGGCCTTGAAATGTGAGATTCGTGACAAGTACGTCTATACTATACTTTGGATACTGTCAAAGGATTCCTCCATCATTGGTGGCTCGGTGGAACACCACTGTCTTTCTATAGCTCACTGGGCCATACTAGTGATCTTGAGGGCAGCAGTATTACTTTGTTGACTGGTCATGATACTTCTTGAGTTGGTTTCAGTGAATGGTAGTAGGGATGATTGTGCTTGAGAGTTTTCATAGCCAAAAGATGGTCCCTTTTATATCTTGCACAAAGTAAAGTCCTTCCCACTTAGGCTCTAGCTTTCATGACTATGAAGCTTCTACTATGTTCTGATACACCAGGACTTTGTCTCCTATCTTGATAATCTTCAGGAGCTTGTGAGTCTTTTCCACATTATTCCGTTATAGTGTCTGCATCTTGTTTATGTAATCCTCAGCCTTCTTTCTGATTTGGTGCAGTTTCTGTATCTCCATATCCACTCATTTCCATACAGCATCTCCATTGGAAGATAGAGTTCCTTGAGAACTTTCTTCTCCAAACAATATTTCCTGTGGGGTAAAATAGGTACTTTGTGATCTAATATCCTGAAGGGTAGATAATGCTATTAGCAGGTAGTGATCCCAGTTCTCATAGTTATCACAGATCTTGGCAATAATATTCTTGAGGGTCTTGTTTGTCTTTTCTACTTGTCCATTTCCTTGAGGGTGATAGGCTGTGGTTCAAATGTGCTGGATCTTGTACTTCTTGTAGAGAATCTCAAAGAACTGGTTCACGAATTCTGTTCCTCTATCTATAGTTACTTGCATTGGGGTCTTGAACTGGCAGATGATTTCTTTGTAGAAGAAATCAGCAATTGACTATGCATTGGCTTCCTTGAGGGGTCCTGCTTCTATCTATTTCATAAAAAGATCTATGATGACAATAATATATCAGTTGCCAGTCAAGGTCAGGGGTAGGGGGCCAATTACATCTATTGCTATATGGGCAAATGGTATCGGTTCTATGTGTGCTGATCCTAGGGCTTGGTTTTGTTGGTCTTGTTTTTGTTTCTGGAATTTGTCACATATTTTGACAAATTGTCTGATATCTTCCTCTATTTCTGACCACTATATCATTCTTCTTGTCTTATCATATGTATTGGTTCCTCCTAGATGGCCAAGTTCATGTACTGATTTCATTGCTTGCTCCTTTTTGTGTTCTGATATGACTAGTAGTTTTCCTTTCCTCAGTGTTTCTCCATCAGTTTCAAATTGTTTCCATGTCCTATTGATAATCATTTGTGTCCATTCTTCCAGATGTTGGGGTATCTTTTGCTATCCCAGATATGTGATGATTCTATAGTAGAGCTCCTTATTTATGATTGATTTATTGGTTGGAGGTGTTTTGGGGTGTCTGTGAGAGAGCATCTGCATTGGAATTTGTTCTTCTGGGGTGGTGCACAATGGTTACATCATAGGCTTGTAGCTTCATTATCCATCTAGCATAGATTCCTTTGGGTTGTTCAGTTGTCAGTAGCCAGGTAAGAGCTGAGTGGTCTGTCTGAATGGTGAAGTGTCTTCCAGCCAGGTAGTAGTGGAACTTTTCCATAGCCCAGATGACTGCGAGGCATTCCAACTTGTAGGATTCATATTCTTTTTCAGCTCCTCAGATTCTGCGGCTAAGATATGCAATGACATACTCTTTTTTGTCTTTTTTTTGAGCTAGGACTGCTCCTAGTCCTTATGCACTTACATCTGTCTGAAGGATAAACTCTTGGGTCCAATTGGGTCATCTGAGGATGGGTGCCTGGGTCAGTCTGACCTTGAGTTTGTCAAATGCTTTTTTTTTTTTTTTTTTTTTTTTTTTTTTTTTTTTTCTATAGACTGTAGCCTCATTTATTAACTATCTATAACATGCCACATATCCTTATACAACATCAGTAGCCCTATTCCACTCCAATCTCAACTCACCTTCACCCTCACTCAGCCTTATACCTTTAGGGTGTAAGTTGCGACCTCACTGCCTGAGTAACTAGATCCTCCTACCCGGCCTGCCCCACTCAGTGGGTATGGGTTGTGAGCCCCAACTACCTCAAGTACTTGGTATCTAGTGTACCTGACCTACCCCTATTAGTATCTCCTGTCTTGCCCATCTAGCCTATCTTACCCATCTTACCCACCTGTATTGCCTATGTTATCCATATTGCCCGTCTTGCCCATCTTGCCCATCTTGCCCATCTTGTCCATCTTGCCCGCCCATGTTGCCCATGTCCCATATTGCCCATGTTGCCCATGTTGCTCATGTTGCCTGTTTTGCCTGTTTTGCCCATCTTGCCCATATCGCCTGTCTTGCCCATCTTGCCTGCCCATGTTGCCCATGTTGCCCATATTGCCATCTTGCCATCTTGCCTGTCTTACCCATTTTGCCCATCTTGCCCATCTTGCCCATCTTGCCCACCCATGTTGCCCATGTTGCCCATGTTGCCTGTATTGCCCATATTGCCTGTATTACCTGTTTTGCCCATTTTGCCCATCATGCCTATGTCGCCTGTCTTGCCGTCTGCCCATCTTGCCCATGTTGCCCATCTTGCTGTCTTGCCCATCTTGCCCATCTTACCCATCTTGCCTGCCCATATTGCCCATATTGCCCATGTTGCCCATATTGCCTGCCCATATTGTCCACCTATATTGCCCGTGTTGCCTGTGTTGCCCGCCCATGTTGCCCATGTTGCCTGTATTGCCTGTTTTGCCCATTTTGTCTGTCTTGCCCATGTTGCCTATCTTGCTGTCTACCCATCTTGCCCATGTCACCCATCTTGCTGTCTTGCCATCTTGCTGTCTTGCCCATCTTGCCCATCTTGCCTGTCTTGCTCATCTTGCCCATCTTACCCATCTTGCCCATCTTGCCCATCTTGCCCATGTCATCTGTCTTGTCATCTTGCCATCTTGCCCATCTTGCCCATCTTGCCCATCTTGCCCATCTTGCCCATCTTGCCCATCTTGCCTGTCTTACCTGCCCGTATTGCCTGTATTGCTCATGTTACCTGTATTGCCCCCCATGTTGCCTGTATTGCCTGTATTGCCCACCTGTATTGCCTGTGTTACCCGTGTTGCCCATTTTGCCCATTTTGCCCATGTCGCCTGTCTTGCCATCTGCCCATCTTGCCCATGTCGCCCATCTTGCTGTCTTGTCATCTTGTTCATCTTGTCTGCCCATATTGCCTGTGTTGCTGTGTTGCCCCTGTCTGTGTGGCTTAGCTTGCTCTGAGTGGTTTGAGCAAAAGAGGCATATTTGATATATGTCAAATGCTTTTTATTGTCTGCCAGTCCACTGGAACTTGATGTCCTTCTTGTTGAGTTCATAAATTGGACCTGCGATGTTGGAAAATCCTCTAATAAATCTATGATAATAGGAGACAAGTCCCATAAAGGCTTGGGCTTCTGTCACAGTGGTGGGCCTTGGGTATGCTGCTACTGCTTATATTTTGAGGGGGTCCATGTGTATTCCATCTTGATTGATAACATGGCCAAGATAGAAGATCTCAATTTCTGCAAACTTGCATTTCTTGGGCTTGATATACAGGTCATGTTTTCTCAGACTTTCTATTATCTGCTGTATATGCTGCAGATATTCCTCAGGTGTCTTGCTGTAGATAATTATATTGTCAACATAAACCATCATTCATCTTCCCATATCATAGCGGAAAATTTTGTTCATCATTCGCTGGAAGCTTGCTGGTACATTACACATCCTGAATGGCATTCGTAGATAGATATAGGTTCCATCTGGAGTTATGAAGACTGACTTTTCACTTGCCATTTCTGTGAGTCCAATTTGGTGGAATCCTGAGTATAAGTCCAAGGTACTGTAATACTGTGCTTCATCTCCCAGTGTTATAAGGATGTCATTGATGAGGGGCAGTGGTTGGCAATCCTTCTTGGTGACTATATTGAGCTTTCTGTAGTCGACACAGAGTCTTGTGGCAAATTCTCCAGGCTTGCTTCCTTTTTTCGGGGCTAGTACAACTGGTGAAGACCAGGGGCTACTGGCTTCTTTGATAATACTGGCTTCTTCCATCTGCTTAATTTCTTTTCTGAGCTATTTCTGGTAGGCTAGCGGGACAGGTCTTGCTTTTTGGTAAATTGGTTCGATGTGTCTTCAGTATTTACCTCATGATAGTAGTGTGGCATTTTTCCTTTGATATCCTTGAAGTCTGTGGTGAGGACATCCTCGAATTCATGGAGTATTTTCTTGAGTTCCTCCTTGAGTGGGAATTCATTTCCAATGGTACATATAGCTGTACTTATTTGTGGTTTCCTCCTTCTTATGCTCTAGTTCAGTAATCTTGATACTGGTGAATACTCCTCTTCCTATAGATCTGAATCCTTTCTTTCCTCTTTTCATTTTCTTCAAATTCTTGACTTCTATAATCCTTGGTTGTAGGATTGGAAAGATCAATATCTGTGCTAATCGGTCCTTTTTCTTGACTGGGAATGAGATTGTAGGATTGTGATTTCTAGCAATGAGTAGTATTTCTCCAATATAGTCTGAATCAATGACTCCTCCTTCAATTGTAATTTCACTTCTTGCCAAACTACTTCTTATCTTGAGGATCCCGATATGATCCTTTGGGATGGTCATCTCTAGGCTGGTTGCAAGTAGAGTAGTTGTCTGGGGTTCAAATACAGTTTCTTCCACTGTAGTAATATCCATTCCAGCTGCATTTTCCAATTTGTATTCTAGCAGAACTGCATCAAGGTGAATCTTCTGAATTTTGACCTTGATTTCTTCTTTGTCATCACTGTCCTCCAGAAGGGCTGGTGGTTCGTCATCTTCCTCCTCCTTTTTCTCTTTGGCTTGTTCCTTGAGGGTCTTCTCTCTTCTTTGGTGATAGATCTCCTTGATTTTGTCAGTGCACTGGTAGCACTCATTGACATGCTCCATACAGTACATTCAGATCCCATGTGGGTAGACTCCTTGTGGTACATATCCTTCTGCAATCTTCTTGCACCATTCTTCTTCACTCATCCATCCGACTTTCTTCTTCTTTTTCTGTGTGGTCACTATGTAAGCTTCTTCTTGCTCATCTTCTTCTATCTCGGGGAGCACTCCTTTATTGACATTGATGGGAATTCACATCTTCTGACCTCAGTAGATAATCTGCATCTTCTGAGCATTCAGGTCAATTATTGCTCTGGCTTTGTGAAGCCACTAGTTGCCAATAAGAATATCATAGTTGGTTACATTAGTTACTATCACATCTACTGGAATAGTTGCTCCTCCAAACTTGATGAGAATATCTCGAATTTTTCCCAAAGGGGTGGCTCTTGTACCATCTGCTGTAACAAATACCAACTTGGTTGCTTCTTCGACCTCCCATCCCAGGCAGTCTACTGCCTTCTTGCTGAGGAGGTATCCTCCTGCTCCTGTATCTATGATGGCTTCAAAGATTCTGTCTTCAATTTGGCAAGTTGCATAGGCAGAAGTCTTGTAGTTGTCTTCACTTTCTTCTCTAGAATCTTCTTGAACATTGTTGGCTTCAGTTATCTTCCAACCCTACTCCTTGATTGTTTCAGCAAGTTCAAATCTCATTTGCTATCTAAACATAGAAATTTCTGCGAGCTGGCCAAAGGTTACATTGACTTTTTATTGGCTGAGATCCTTGAAGATATCATACTTGAAAGTCTTGGTTTTGCAAAGTTTCTTCTCCTTTTCTCCTTCGCTAGCTAGAGTGGTTCCTTGGATAATATCTTGGACTACCTGTTCAAGCTCTATATCTTGATCCATTTCTTCAGCTTGGCTTTCCATGGCCATTTCCATCTGTTTTTCCACCGGGTTCTTCTTGGGTCTTCTTGGTGATCTCTTGTAGGGTTCCTTGTGAACATTCTTCTTGGTAGTCTGTGCAGGATAGGCCTCCCATTCTTCATCTAACTCTCCGATTTCCTCGAAGGTAATGATGTTGGCCTGTTCCTTGTTTTTAGTAGCATTGCTCGGCTGGGCCTTGTGCTTAGTTTTACTCATACATTCATATGAGTAGTGGCCTTCTTCTCTACAGCTATAGCAGGTACCTTTCTTCTTGTCTGAGATAGTGGCAAACTTCTGAATCAGGCAGCGATCTCTTCCTCTAATTTCTTTTACTACATCTCCTAGGTGAGCAGTCATTTCAGCAAACTGCTTGGCAAGCTCCTCCATGGGGTCGCTGTTTCTCTGCTGCTCTGTAGCTCTCATTTGAGGTGTGTTTTAATTGATCATTGTGGTGGGGATCACACTGGTTGCCTTGGGTGCTTCGATTTTAATTCCAGTGACTCTTTCCATTGTATGGTCTTGTGGATGTCTGGCTATCCAATACTGCTGAGCATAGATGACCTTTTGTGGTAGATCCAGAACTACTGGTGATGAGCGAATGGCCATAGCTATCTCTGGGTAGACTCCTTTCATGATGCTTGCTTCAGCTACTTAATCTCAAATAGTATCAGCATAATCTGCAAGAATTATCTGATATCAGATTCAGGTATAGAATGTGTTTGGATCCTCGCTCATTCCTTGGTATATTGTATTGAGCTGATCCTTCAGAGCTTGCTTAATCTCATCTGTATAATAGGTGTTTCGGAGCCAGGTCTTCTGTGCTGTCAGTATGGCATCAGCATCATTTCTTGCATGGGTTGCAGCTGTAAATGCTGCTCTGGCAGGACCTCGTAGGCTGAAGGGTATGAGGGCTACTTGCTGTGCTGCTGTCAGGGTTCTTACAGTAGCATACTGCTCGAAATCATTGATGAAGGTGATGATTGATTTATCTGAGGTATATCTGTAGAATACTGGTGATCTCATATTCATCTTGTCTTGGTATCTTGCCTCGGTTTGTATAGTTGTTCAGGTGGTGGCAGTTGTTCATTGTTCAGCTTGAAAGTGAGGGATTCATCTTGAATCATCAGCCAATGGGCACCAAGTTGTAACATAGGGGATGTTTACTCTTGAAAGTATATCAGATTTCTATATCTTGAATACTTGATCTTTTCTGACTCCTCGGAGTCCTTGGGATATAGGGGTGGATGAGTTCGAAGTGTATCTGCCCATGGGCTTACTAGTTTCTTTACTATCTCTTTGCTTTTGAACTATTTTGATCTGAGGTTTATTCACTCGAAGATACTGGGTTATTTATATAAGTTTTCTAGCTATAAGGTGACTAAGTAGTGAGTCATTTTCTGTATGTATTGAATCTTTTAACATCTGCTAGGATTTTGCTGATTGCAAACATTCTAACATCTCCTAAATCTTTGCAAATGTTAAAGTTTCTGCACTTCACAGAATATAACTGCTATTTATAAAGCTAAACTATATTGGGAATTAGATTCAGGTACCATGATCAAATGTCTAATTCTCCTATTTCATGTTACTAATTTGGATTAGCCATCATACTATTTAATTATGGTAATCTGAATATAAGATATCTGGTATTCTATAATTTATTTTTCTTTAATCATATTCTTCTCATTTAGTAATTTTTCTAATTTAAAATACTCTTGAAACTCAGTATAGTATTGGTAGGCTCTAAAGTATAAAATTTATAATAGGTGAGTCTATATAATACTTTGAATACTATTAAAGAATTTCTCTATAACTGATAGCTTGATAGAATACAATTGTCTTACTATGGCTTACTGAGTAGTACTTGTAATCTTAAGGATCAGAGCAATACTTAATTAATTAGCTATAATACTTTTTAAGTCAGTTTTGATAGATAGTGATAGAGATGATTATACTTAATTATAAATATACAACCTTCAAGCCACTAAAATTGTATATCACCCTCAGAACAAATTCAGAAACTATATATAAGATCATAAAGCTGAGTTAACTTAAAGTTATAGAATATAAGATTTACAAAAACAGAACCTTACTGTAAGCACACAACCTCCAAGCCACCAAAATCGCATAGCATCCTCAGAACTAATTTGGAAACCACATGCGAGACTACAAAACAAGAGATCATCTGGTTATATGAAATATGCCAGCAAGCACAAGAACTCACCACTAAGATACAAGAATACTAGAAGAAGTACTACAACCATAAGACTGACTCTGAACTGCTATAACTAGTTTGGTGTACTGTACTATTACAAAAGAAAACCAAAAGTACCAAACTCAAATTGAGACAAGAAGAACCCTATCTCATGTACCCAAAGATTCATGAACTGTACTTATCAACTCAAGACCAAGATATACTGTGACTATATAAGACCTCATTACTTAGTAGAAGCAAAACACATTTGATCACTCTATCTGTGTCACCTTCATTGGAGAGTAACAGATGCTTCATCTGAACTCAAGAAAGCCGACAATGTCGAAACCAATCTCAAGTCATCCACATGACAGATATTACTACTAGAAATTGTCTTGGATTATAAAAAATATCATTTCTGAGAGGTTTGAACCCCCAGCTATGACATTGAGAGCCCTCACCCTAGACGAGAATGGCCAGTCCTTGCAAATGTACCAGCAGACCAAAAAAAAAGAGAACCAAGACCTGTTATCCTTGTACAACCACCACCACCAAGGACAGCCTTAATCTTGCAAGAGATAGAAGTGACGATACCTTGAAACTGATGATGTCAGAAGTCAGAAAACTGCTCAGACTTTGCTAGTGATGATGTCATCAATGGTGATGTCATTGAAGACTATCCAGACAGTGCCTAAACCTATAAATAGCTTAGCAGTCATAGTATAGTTAGATTAGTCTTGTACAATATAACTGTGAACTGACTCAGCAGTCAGATGATCTCTTGATATATCAGATCATACTTGTACTATATGACTGCATTCTGACTCAGCAAAGCACTTAGTGCTACATCCATATCTAGCATAGTCCAGATAGCCCCTCACTAGTATAAATACCCCCTCCCCCAGACCTCAGAATCTCAGACCTGAACAATCTGAACACAACTCCTGAGCACTTCCCCACAAATATCCCTTCATACAACTACTCCTAGTATAGCAATATTATGAATAGTGAATAAACCTATTTAATAATCCACAAACCACTCTTAAGTAAATCTGCTCCCCATTAGGTCCCACTCCTAACCCCATCACGAAATCTCCTAATTGGGTATTGTCTGCAGCAATATGCCAATTCAACTAAGCTGGTCTTAGTTTCTTGAACTTCTTGAAATACAGAAAATCCTGAACATCCAGAACTAGTCCGAAAAAGGGACTTTGGTTGAGACATCAACCTGATCTTGAAATCAATAAGCATAGAGGACGTACTCCATACAAAATTGATCTTGACCATAAGAAAACAGTCTTCCAGAATATCCAGAACTTCCAGAAAACCCTTTCAGAACTACGTAATAGTTACCTTAAAAAACAACCTTCTTATAACTTGATAGTAGCAGTTTACAATCCAATTCTGCTTCAAGATGCTTCCTTACCTCACTACAAACCCTTTGAGAATTTCTACAAGTTGGTATAAAGCCCAACCTCTGAACTGGAATTTATTCTGAACTATCTAACAATCTGGAGAGAATTGAACCTGACGTACAAGGACAATTTGACCTCCACAACTGCAACAAGTGGGACAAACTTCATTCAAAGAAAGAAGTACTCCGATTAAACCAGCAAATAGGCGAAACCCTATTCACCGAACTCCTTGCACTACACCCAGCAAGTCAGGATAAAGAAGGTCTTATAGAAGCCTTCTTTACTCTTCTCAACAAGAGTTTTGTCAGCTCCACAAACCCGAGTGACCTAGGACAACCAGCAGCAGTCTTTCTAGCCTTAGTTCCTCATGAAGCCCAAGCTTCTATAGCCAAGTGGCTCAACTCTACTGACTTTCACCGAACCAGAACCAAGACTGCATTATACTACCGATTCCAGAACAGCAAGACCCACTATATTCTTAAGGAAGAAGTAAGAGAAATCCTTCACCAACTATCTGACCCCAAACCTGAAGCAGGCCCTGCTACAGCCCTACCTGAATCTGAAACCAATACCAAACCAGAACTTGACTTTGAATTAAGTCCATCTGAAATCAGATATACAACTGATTCTGTCTATTTTGACGCTGAGCAAACCCAAGTACACAGGGACCAAACCGAAGAAGAGGAGGAGTATCTCAGTGAATTCGATCCCGGATATACCACTGAAGGAAATGTACCTCCATCAGGACAGAACATACCTACACAGCAACAGACAGCTATCTATCAAGCCCTTACTCCAGACCCACAACTATTACTCCAGCAACTTACACAGACCCAAAGAACTCCATCACACTCTGCATCAGTACCTCAAGTAGTACCAGTAACACCACTACCAGCAGTCCAACCACCTCCAGTAAACAACATGGCAAACCAACAGATTTTAGACCTCACAGTCTAGGTAGTTATAATGGCAGCAATCATTACTGCCTTAGCTGAACAGACCCGACCTACAAAAAATCTGAGTCTACCTACCTTTAATGGTACTGCACAAGAAGTCCAAAGCTTCATTAGTGTAGTTGATACCAACTTTGAAGCCAATCAATGGACCAATGAACGAGTCACTGACCGCATTCTGACAAACAATCAAGACCACACTCTGGAACAACTCTTTGCTACCACTACAGTCTATGTCTGCTGAGTTGTTACATTCTTCCGAGGATCTGCTGAAGAATGGTAGCAAACCCTTCCCGAAAAACCCCTTACATAGGAGACCTGACCTGCAGTAGTTGCTTAGAATGCAGCAAATAATGCCCCAGGATATGGAGCCCATCCTGCAGCCCCTGGACTTAAACAACTCATGATTGCTCAATATCGCAGTGAAACTATGATTACTGAATCCCGAGTAAAACTCCACAACCTCAAATTTGATATATATGGGAAGGAGGAATTCGAAACCTTTTGTACAAAACTCGAGTCACTCCTGAACACTGTTGGCCTAGGATATATTGCCAATGATGAAGCATATAATAGTACAAGAGTAGATCATTTATTCGATGCTCTGCCTGAATGGCTTACTAGAAAAATCTGAGAACAAAGATGCCCAGTTGGTTGTGACCACTAACAATGGTACCTGGCAAGAATCAAGACTATAGTCAAGCAGATCCTAATAGCTGGACCCATTCTGCCTTGAAGACAATTCAACAACAAGGAAAAGACTTGGACCAAGAAAGAAGAACCCAAGCATGAAGCATCCCGAGCTCCCTCAACATCCACTTCATGGACACCCAGAAATCATGAACCCACCCAGCCGAGTACCTTCAAGAAACTCACTAAAGGTGAAAGGAATGAACTTAGAAGAAGTGGAGCATGCTTCTATTGCCAAAAGACAGCATATGGCCAGTGCCTGCCCTAACTGAAAACCCCGAACAGTAATACGAGCAACTGTTACCACTCTGCATCACCTTAACAATCTGACCACCAGAACACTAGACTTTGTCAAGTTAAGACAAACTGCTAAGGCCCCAACCAAAGGAAGTCAAAAAGCAGCTGGATATGACCTGTATGTAGCCGAAGAAGCTATAGTCTCTAACCGAGAAGTCAAGCAAGTCTATACAGGAATCAGTATCCAAATTCCTGAAGGATATGTTGGAAGAATATGCTGTTGCAGCAGCCTAGCATTGAAAGGACTCTCAGTAGAAGGAGGAGTCATTGATGAAGATTACACAGGCGAAATTATTGTCCTCATCTGAAACCACAGTTGGACACCCTTCAAGATCTCTATAGGCTTCTATATTGCCTAGATCCTATTCAAAAAAATCGAGTCAAACCTGACAGTCAAGGAAGTCCTGGAACTACTGCCTACCATCCAAGGATCCAAAGAATTTGGTTCATCAAACAAGGCCCCAGCCCAATCTACTATGAACAAAGAAGAACAATTCTATAAGAAAATTGAAGATAGATATGTACCAAGTGGCCGATGCCCTCATGGCATTGGAATGTACTCTTCCTGAATGATTGATGATTGCTTCTCTTGTGTCAATAAATTGACTCAAAGAAGAACTAACAGAAGGAAAGCTCCTACAATCGAAATCACCACCATTGGATCAGACAAACTGCTTACACTTAAGGCTTTTGTCAACCGAGCACCTGTCAAGATCATGATAGACAGTAGTGCCTCAGGCAACTTCATCAATGAAGAAACAGCCAACAGACTCAAGGTCTTCACCTCTCCAGTACAACAAACTCAAGCAGTTGCCACAGCTGATGGAATCTCACATATCATTAGTAAGGAAGTCCACAACCTACTCTTCTGAATCGGTGACTATCAAGTACATATTACTCTTCAAATTGTACCACTCCCTGATAATGAAATCATCCTTGGAACTCTGTGGTTAAAATAAGAGAACCCCATGATCGATTGGGTAAACCATTCTCTGACCATCAAGAAAGAATGCCACAACTTCAAACTGCAAGGCGAAAGGGACCCACTCAACTCTAGTGACTCTGGACCAAAGATCACCCACATCAATAAGCTACAACTTAAGAAATTAGCCAAGAAATGCCCTCTCTTTGCTATCTCCATCCGTCCATCCAAAGGAGAACCCGAGAACTCTGAAGAAGACTTTTCCAAAGTTGACAGCCATGTCAGACCACTACTCCAGAAATTCTGAGACATATTCCCAAAGAAACTCCCAAAAGGCCTACCTTCCAAACAAGCAGTGGACCATACCATCAAAACTATTCCAGATGCTAAACCAGCCTTCAAGTCAATCTACCACATGTCTCCGAGAGAAATCAATGCACTCAAGAAAGAAATTGATGAACTTCTGGAACAAGGATTCATCAGACCCAGTGTATCACCCTATGGTGCACCAGTCCTCTTTGTTGTCAAGAAAGGAGGAGACCTGCAAATGTGCATTGATTACCGTGACCTCAATGAACAAACCATCAAGAACTATTGCCCACTACCCAGAATCAACGAAATATTCAATAGGCTTACCAATCCACAATTTATGAACTCTTTTGATCTGCAAAATGATTACTGGCAAATTGCCATGAAAGAAGAAGACATCTATAAGACAGCCTTCTGAACTCACTATAGACATTTTGAATTCCTGGTTATGCCATTTGGCTTAACTAATGCTCTTGCAACCTTCTAGACACTGATGAATACTATTCTACACTCATACCTGGACAAATTCGTTGTTGTCTATATTGATGACATCCTAGTCTTCAGCAAAACCCTGGAGGAACATCTTCAACACCTGGAGCTAGTACTACTGAAACTCCAAGAAAACAGACTCTTCGCAAAACTTAGCAAGTGCGAATTTCTCCTGAAAAAAATCCAATTCCTTGGACACATTGTTATGCCAAATGGAATCAAAGTGGACCCCAGCAAAATCTCCACAATCAAAGATTGGCCCAGACCCAAGAAGCTGAAAGACCTCCAGTCATTCCTGGGATTAGTAAACTATTATAGACAATTTGTTGCCAACTTTGCCAAAATTGCCACTGCCCTTACCCAAATGACCAAGCATAGTAAGAAAGAAGAACAGCCCTGGACCATGAAACAAGAAAAGGACTTCAACAATCTTGTAAATTGGGGACCTGAACAAGATACAGCCTTTCAAGCATTGAAAGATGCTTTGATAACCACTCCAGTACTTCAAGCAGTAAATCCTGCCCTACTATATAAAGTTACCACTGATGCCTCTGACCTAGCTCTTGGAGCAGTACTCATACAAGAAGGACACCCTGTGGCCTATCACTCCCGCAAGTTCAATGATACCGAAATCAACTACGCAACTCACGAGAAGGAAATGTTAGACATTGTAGACACTCTGATCAAATGGCAACCATACCTAGAAGGAGCACACTTCACTATATTGACTGACCATAAGTCATTAGTCAACATCAAGACTCAGGCTACTCTTTCTTGAAAGCAAGCCAGATGGATGAAAGTCCTCACCAACTTTGACTATGAAATCCAGTACCACCCTAGCAAGGAAAACACTGTTACTGATGCAATCTCCAGACCACCTATTGAAGAAGTTATCCAAACTCTCACCCTGGTTACAAACTCCATTATGGAACAAATTATCACAGCATGTGCTGATGATAAGAAAGCTCAAGCACTCCAAGAAATCCTGAACAGTGATGATACTGACAAGCATACCCGGTATAACCAATACCAACTTAGAGATAATACTATCTACTATATGGACAGATTGTATGTTCTAAACAACTGAGACCTATGAAAGACTATCCTATTCAAATGTCATGATGCCCCTACAGCTGGACACTTAGGATTTGATAAATGCTATGAAGTTATCTCCCAAAACTTCTATTGGCCCCGCATGGCAGATCAGCTAAAGACCTACATTACTTCCTGTGATACCTGCCAATGGAACAAGTCTTCAACACTAGCAAAACCTGGCCTACTCCACCCTATCCCAGTACTATCTGCTAATTGGGAACAAGTCTCTATGGACTTCATTGTACAACTACCCCGAACCAAGAATGGGAAAGATGCAATTATTGTCTTTGTGGACTATCTCAGCAAACAAGCTCACTTTATACCAACCACCACCACTGCAACAGCACCAGACATAGCTATACTCTTGTTTGACAATATCTTCTGCTATCATAGTCTCCCTAAGATCATTGTTAGTGACCGAGACCCAAAATTCACCAGCCATTTTTGGAAAGCCCTCTATGTGCACCTTGGAACAAAACTTGCACTATCTATAGCCTTTCACCCCGAAACTGATGGCCAAACTGAAAGAATGAACTGAACTCTGGAACAAATGCTAAGAAACTATATCTCCTACAGACAAGATGATTGGCATGAACACCTCACTGCAGTCAAGTTTGCCTATAACAACAAACCTTCTACAGTCGAAGCCGTTGAAGAATTCTTACTCCGAATACATAATCTAAGCCAGATCGCAATTGAGAATTTATTGCGAGCTCAAGAACAACAGTCACAGTATGTTAACCAACATCGCTGAGAAGAAACCTTCAATATTGGAGAAAAAGTTCTATTAGATATCCGAGGATACTAAGTTGACAACCTCAAGTACAGACCATCTACAAAACTGAACAGCAAGTTCATTGGACCATTTGAAGTCATTTCACAAGTCTCTCTGACTTTCTACAAATTGGCACTACTGAACACTATTAAGATTCACCCAGTCTTCAATGTCCTATGTCTCAAGCAATATAATGACAATAATGATGAACTATTTCCAAACCGAACTATAAAACCACCTGCACCTGTCATTATTAATGATCAGGAAGAATACAAAGTTGAACAAATCCTCAACAGACATGGCCACAAGAACCACCCTGAGTATCTCATTAAATGGAAAGGTTATCTGATCCATGATGCAACATGGAAACCCAAGACCAATCTCCAGAATACTACCAACTTAGTTCAGGAATACGATTCCTTGAACAACTAAAATCTGAACACTCCTGCACCTATCAGTTCATACTATATATTATACCCCCCCGAATACTATAATTATCATAAACAAAATCAAGAACTCAGCAAGACAGAACAAAAGAATACCAACCCTTTGGAAAAAATAGCAAAACTGAAAGCAAGCCTATTCTCCCCGTACCACTGGTGGGAAACGAGGCATAGATATTTAAGAAGATTTCTTAGAGGAAATTCTCCAGCAGTAAATGATGTCAGAATCACTTCCGGCACACAGCATCGAACACATGACCTTTTAATGTGTGAATCCAATGCGTTAGGCAACTGTACTATGAGCATGCCACTTTCTGAAAAAATGGACTTTACTGGACTTTTGGCCTCCCAAACGGTGTAACAATACTAGAACAAAATTAGAAGGCCCCGATGAGGACATCAAAAGCTAAGAAGGAGAGAGTTGTAAGTGCACAACCTCTAAGCCACCAAAATCACATGGCATCCTCAGAACTAATTTGAAAACCACATGCGAGACTACAAAACAAGAGATCATCTGGTTACACGAAATACGCCAGCAAGCACAAGAACCCACCACCAAGATACAAGAATACTAGAAGAAGTACTACAACCATAAGACTGACTCTGAACCACTATAACTAGTTTGGTATACTGTACTATTACAAAAGAAAACCAAAAGTACCAAACTCAAATTGAGACAAGAAGAACCCTATCTCATCTACCCAAAGGTTCATGAACTGCACTTATCAACTCAAGACCAAGATACACTGTGACTATACAAGACCTCATTACTTAGCAGAAGCAAAACACATTTGAACAACTCTATTTACTCTATCTGTGTCACCTCCATTAGAGAGTGACAGATGCTTCATCTGAACTCAAGAAAGCCAACAATGTCGAAACCAATCTCAAGCCATCCACATGATAGATATTATTACTAGAAATTGCCTCGGATTACAGAAAATATCATTTCCGAGAGGTTCGAACTCCCAGCTGTGACATTGGGAGCCCTCGCTCTAGACGAGAATGGCCAGTCTTTGCAAATGCACCAGCAGATTAAAAAAAAAGAGAACCAAGACCTGTTATCCTTGTACAACTACCACTACCAAGGACAGTCTTAATCTTGTAAGAGATAGAAGTGATGATACCTTGAAACTGATGTCAGAAGTCAGAAAACTACTCAGACTTTGTCAGTGATGATGTCATCAATGGTGATGTCATCGAAGACTATCCAGACAGTGCCTAAGCCTATAAATAGCTTAGCAGTCATAGTATAGTTAGATTAGCCTTGTACAACATAACTGTAAACTGACTCAGCAGTCAGATGATCTCTTAATATATCAGATCACACTAGTACTATGTGACTGCATTCTGACTCAGCAAAGTACTTAGTACTACATCCATATCTAGCATAGTCCAGATACATGCAGCCACAGACATCTTTCACCAGTACCATTCGGGTGACACAAGACTCAGACTACACTTTTCAACAACGTCTTCAAGTATTAGTGCTATTAAGATGGCGAGCAATACACATTCTGGTGAGCATACTGGGCAGGGAGGCCCCAGTGCCTTTGACTGGCAACATGTGGGGGGGGGTCGGGGTGCTGGTCTTGGCATGCCCGGCACTTCGATGAGAGGACGCGGGGCCGGAGGGGGTGGCAGAGGAGATGCAAGGCCACACAGAGGAGAGAGGATGACCTTTGCAGATAAGGTCAGGATGGGGAAGCAGGCGATGGGACTGGATGGCTGGCTGGAGCTGGGGAAGGCAGCTGCTTCCTCGAGTGGCAAGGAGGCCTCTCCTCTGGGGGGACAGCATAGTGGGGCTGGAGGTGTAGTGGCTGAGGCAGTGACTATTGATGGAGGTGTGATGGTCAATCTGGAAAAAAATCCAGATGTGACGGTTGATGGGGGACCTGGACAGGGGAGCGGCGCGGGATCTGGGGACCTGGCTGATGGTGTGACGGGCCTCGTGGTGGCACCATTACTCAAGAAATCTCAATCGGAATTCGCCATCACACTGTGCTTCTGTGGCTTGGCAGTGACGGCAAAGATGGTGCTGGGGCTGTTGGCAAGCGAGGTGAAGGGTGCAGCCTTGGTTAAGTTTTTGAAGAAGCTGGAGGCGGTTGAGGTGGGTTTGAAGAGGAAGGATTGCTACTGGAGGCAGTGGAGAAGGGTGTGGTGGTTGGAGGGATCTCAGTGCCGATGGCGAGGTGTATGCGCTGGGACCCCTGGGTGGTACATCTGGTGATTGCAGACTTGCCGACAGTGAAGAAGGAAGAGGCAAGGAGGCTGGTCACAGATGTAATGAAGGAGTATGGCAAAGTGGTCGATATCGGATTCAGGGTATGGGAGGGGACCAAGCTCAGGACAGGAGATGTGGATGTCCGGTTGAGGTTGTTTGGGATGGAGAATACTGGGAAGGCTAGGGACTGGCCTGTGGCGTTGAAGTGGGGCCTGGTGGAGTGCAAGGTCTCGAGGGTGAAGGGGTCAGAGGACGAGGAGGAGGACCTGCTGGAGGCACTTGAGGACTTAGCTGGGGCTGTTGAGAGGAGGCAGAGGGCTTGGAGGGCTTATGAGGCTAGAATGGTAGTGGAGGTGATTGAGGGCAAGAAGGTGCGAATGAACAAGGTACTCTGGGAGAAGGTGAAGGGGAGGCAGCTGCAGAAAGATTTGCTGGCCAGTTTGGATGGGGGCCACAGAGTAGGGGCTATGAAGGAGGGCACTGGAGTGGGTGCTAGCATCTGGGTGGAGGTGGGGCAGCAAGGAGAGATGACGAAGGAGAGTGGGAGACAGGGGCCGGAGGAGGCTGGAGTGGACACGGCGATGGTGGAAGATCTTCCGATCCAGTATGGTGTTCCTGAGGTGGGAGAGGGAGAGTTGGAGGATGTGTCTGAGGATGGGTGGGATGAGTCGGTGTGGACTGAGGAGAGGAAGGAAGGAGAGGGGGATCTGGAGCAGGCAGCAGAAGTAGTTGGAGGGGAGAAGTGGCTATTGAGGGCACTGCAAAATGTGGCGGCCGAGGAACTGGGTGAGATTGACTTCCGGGTGGTCAGTGAGGAATTCTGGGGACAAGTGCTGCGAGGGGAGGAGGTCATGAGGGAGTTGAGGGATGAGATGATGGCAGCTCTGCTGGAGGCGGAGGAGTATGAGGTCACGGAGGCGAGGGAGGCAACACTCTTGGGTATTGCTAATGAAAGGGCAGCATATCTGTGGGGGCCGTGGAAGGGATTGGAGAAGTGGCAGGTGGTGTGTGAGGAGCATCGGGCATTGATAGAGATGGTGGATGGTGAGGACTGTGCCGAACTATTGGCAGCTCTGGATGAACAGCAAAATGTGGAAGTTGAGATTGTGGTGGAACGGAACCTGGATCTGGCTGGAGAGGAAGTGAGCATGGAATTGTAGATGTGGCAATATCAACACTATATATATTTAGCTATGAATAGTACAACCAACATCTTTTCTATGAATGTCAATGGGCTTCGAGGGACTGGGAGGCAACATATGATTTTTGGATGGCTGAAGAAACTGGAGGTGGATCTATTCTTACTTCAGGATGTATGGTGTGAGGGGGATGAAGATGGACTAGAATGGACAAGAGAGTGGGGTGGGGAGGCAGTTTGGCAGGGGAAAGTGGGAATCCTGGTTAGGAAAGGGAAAGGGGATATTGCGGACACTGGACATTGAGGTAGTAGATTGGTATGGGGGACATGGCGGAGGCCTGGATGGGACTCAATTGTGGTGGGATCTTGTTACTGCTCAGCTGAGAGAGGGACCCGAGTGGCGTGGATTGGAGATCTGCGGGATTCTGGGCTCTTGGTTGAGGCTGGGGTGGATTGTCTGGGGGGTGACTTTAATATGGTATGGGAGAGTAGACTGGACCAAACTGATGGGGGCAGAGGTGTGACAGGAAGGAGTGGGGGACTGGAGGACTGGGAAGAGGTGGAAAGACTCAGCTCACTGGTGGATGCCATGCGACTACAGGATGGAGACCGATGTCTGTATACTCACTGGGTGGGAGGACTTGGTACTAGGATTGATTGGGTTCTGACTACTGAGTATTGGGGCAGTGCAGTTTGGGAGGTGATAGAGGTCGAGTGGTGCCCTTGGTCAGACCACTGGGATATTCGGGGTAGTGGGAGGTTTGGAGGGAGCAGGGAGGGGCCAGGACATTGGTGGCTGAATTCTTCGCTGTTAGATGAGATGGACCTGTGGAATGCGTGGGTGGGAGAGGTATGATCCAAGGTTAATGTTTGGAGGCATGTAGGGATGAGAATTGGAGATAGGTGGCGTAGACTGAAATCTGCAGCTCAAAGATACTGGGGGGAGGTGGGGAGGGAGCGGAGTGCTCAGCGGAGGAGACAAGTCTGATGGGCATCTAAGAGACTTGAAAGGCTTCTACTGAACTGGGCTGGATTGCTGGAAGAGGAGGAGGTGTTGGATTGGAAAGCTGAGCGGGCTAGGCTGGAAGTGGTGGAACTGCAGGATTTGTTGAGGAAGGAGGAAGCAGTACAGGCTCAGGCTATGGTGGCCAGGCTATGGTGGCAGGGATTGGAAGAAGGCGAAAGGCCCACGAGGTTTCTGTCCCAGCTCCTCCATACTAGGGGAGTGAGACACTGGTGGGAAGGAGTTCTTAATGATGAGGGAGAGATGGTATTAGGTGTGCAGGGGATCCTTGGCCAGTTGAGTGCTCGCTGGAGTAACCTCTGGAGTGAAGAGGAAGGAGGGGAGGTGGGGCAGGACATTGAGCAACATCTGGAGGATTGGCACCCTAACCCTGCGGCAGGGTTGAGGGAGCTTAGTCAACCAGTTTTGAGAGAGGAGATCCTTAGAGTTCTGGCATCAACAACCCTGGGGACCGCACCTGGGGAGGATGGTCTGCCTTGGGACTTTTGGAAGTGTATGGCTTCTGTGGAGGAGGTCCTGGAGGAGATGTCGCTGATGTGTGATGTGGTCATCAGTACCAGGGAATGGATTGGAGGGCAGCAGTTGGGGCTGGTGTCACTGTTGTACAAGGACAAAGGGCTTAAGGAGGACTGGAAGAATTGGAGGCCAATTATGCTGCTGGATATGGACCACAAGTTGGTCACCAAAATTCTGGTGGCGAGATTGCAGGGAGTAGCACAACAGGTGTTAGGGAAGGAGCAGCGAGGCTTTGTTGGGGGCCGCCTGATCTGAGATGGCATGGCATGGGTTCACGGGGTTATTGAAGGTGCTAGAGCTGCAGGGGTGAATGGCCGCTTAGTGTTCCTGGACCAGGAGAAGGCCTATGATAGGGTTCGGAGAGTGTGGCTGGAGAAAGTACTGGAGCGCATTGGAGTACCAGTGGGCATGTGTCGCTCACTTATTGGATTACTGGAAGGGAGTAGAG
>RBNI01001316.1:0-23077 GCA_003990745.1 Jimgerdemannia flammicorona | reverse complement strand
AATGAAGTTTGTCCCACTTGTTACAGGTGTGGAGGTCAAATTGTCCTTGTACGTCAGGTTCAATTCTCTCCAGATTGTCAGATGGTTCAGGATAAATTCCAGTTCAGAGGTTGGGCTTTATACCAACTTGTAGGAATTCGCAGAGGGGTTTGTAGCGGGGTGAGGAAGCGTCTTGAAGCGGAATTGGATTGTAAACCGCTACTACCAAGTTGTAAGAGGATTACTTTTTTGGGGTAACCGTTACATAGTTCTGGAAGGGTTTTCTGGAAGTTCTGGATATTCTGGAAGACTGTTTTCTTATGGTCAAGATCAATTTCATATGGAGTACGTCCTCTATGCTTATTGATTTCAAGATCGGGTTGACATCTCAACCAAAGTCCTTTTTCAGACTAGTTCTGGATATTCAGGGTTTTCCATATTTCAGGAAGGTCAAGAAACTAAGACCAGCTTAGTTGAATTGGTGTATCGCTGCAGACAATACCCAATTAGGAAATTTCGTGATGGGGTTAGGAGTAGGACCTAACGAGGAGCGGATTTACTTAAGAGTGGTTTGTGGGTTATTAAATAGGTTTACATATTTGCTATTCATGATATTGCTATACTAGGAGTAGTTGTATGAAGGGATATTGTGGGGAAGTATTCAGGAATATTCTTGTGTGTTTGAGTCTGAGATTCTGAGGTCTGGGGGAGGGGGTATTTATACTAGTGAGGGGCTATCTGGACTATGCTAAATATGGATGTAGCACTAAGTGCCTTGCTGAGTTGGAATGCAGTCACATAGTACAAGTGTGATCTGACATATCAAGAGATCGCCTGACTGCTGAGTCAGTTCACAGTCACGTTGTACAAGGCTAATCTAACTATACTATGACTGCTAAGCTATTTATGGTTTAGGTACTGTCTGGGTAGTCTTCGATGACATCACCATCAATTGCTTCATCTCTGATGAAGTAGTCGTCTAGGAAAAGTGGTTCGTGGATTACTTCTCCTTGTTCACTGAGGTAGTAATACATTGGAACTTCATCTCCATCCCACAGGATAGCATCATCTGTCTCATATGCTAGATAAGGTGTTGGGGGGTGAAGAAGTGGTGCATCGTCTTCGTTTTCATCAGATTCGCTGTCTGCGTACCTTCTGTAGGTTACAGCACTATGAGTCGCAGAGTTATAGTATGCTGGCGGTTGTGGTTCATATCACTTGTACTCAGGTGGTGGAGTGGTTGGTTCAATCTCGAGGGTTGTCTGAAGGTACAGGTTGTGTTCTCTGGTTTCTTCGTTGTAGTTGAAGTAATCGGGGGTGAATGCAGGCTGATATTCGTGCCAGTGGTCATTGTCCCAATAAGTCTCGTATGTGGTTATGAACTGTTGTAAGTTCATCGGCAAGGTTGGTGGTGTGATCAGGGTTGGTAGAGATCCTTGGCTTGAGGTCATGTCAGCGTCAGAAGGATCATTGTCTTCTACTTCATCTTTGTCGAAGTTGATTATATCATAGATGTCCTTCATAGCATATCCAACTTGGGGCATTTGCAGGATGTGATCATTGGGGTGCGGGAAGGTTCTGTCTGTGGTTTCAACGTACTCAAGATACTTGTGGTTGAGTTCTTGTATCATGTTGTCGATTTGGCCATAGGACAGGGTAGCAACCATTTCACTGGTAGTAACTCAGAGGCAGAGAATAAAGGTGCTGTACTCATAGAAGAGTTCTCGGTGTTTGCGGGTGATGAGCTTCTGGTGTTGAGACATCTGGGTAATGTCTGTATCATGGTGGTGTTCAACCATATCTTCTAGGAGGCGGCTGATCTGATAGTAGCTTGAGATTTGTCTGATCCGGTGGGCCTCGTTAAGCATGTTCAGGGCATTCCATCAGGCTTCCATGAAGTAGAGAGGTGCTTGGCTGTAGATATTCATGAGGGGCAGAGGGGGTGTGGCTCAGTTGACAATGGCATTCCAAATGTCAGCACGGATGCGGTTGTAGATCTCAGTAGTCATGTTTGTATGTTTGGAAGTTGTGGTTGTTGTTTGTTTTAGTTTTCTGTTTCGACGCGTCTTGGGGCTGGGTATATATGCATTTGTTCTGAATTGGTAAGATTCCATTTGTGTGAATCTTGTGTTTCATGACTTGGTATTGACTCAGCTTTGTGCGCTGTGACTTCTGTTTAACTCAGCTTTGTATGCTGTGACTTCTGTTTGACTCAGCTTCGTGATCTTGCAGGTGTTTTCCAGATTTGTTCGGAGATCACGTGTGATTTCTGTGGCTTGAAGGTTGTGTGCTTACACCAATACTCTCTCAGAAACTGAGACAAGAATACTGACAAGAATCAGATAAATACTTCTTTATATAAATATTTCTTCATATACTACTCCTAGTATTAGCTAATAGTAATATTATAAATAGTGAATAAATCTATTTAATAACTCACAAATCACTCTTATGTAAACTCATACTATATTAGATCCTACTTCTAACTAGATTCAGAAATTTTCTAATTAGATATTATTTATAGTAATATACTAATTCAACTAAGCTGGTCTTAGTTGCTTAAATTTTCTAAAATATAGAAAAATTCAAAATATCTAGAATAAGTCTGAGAAAGGACTTTGATTGAGATATCAATTCAATTTTGAAATCAATAAGCATAGAGAATATACTCTATATAAAATTAATCTTGATCTTAAGAAAACAGTCTTCTAGAATATTTAGAACTTCCAGAAAACTCTTTCAGAACTATATAATAGTACTCTAATAAAGTACTCTCTTATAACTTAGTAGCAGTGATTTACATTCCAATTCTACTTCAAGATACTTTCTCACTTAGCTACAACCTTCTGTAGAAATTTCTATAAGTTTGTAACAATTTCACAGTCATATTT
The DNA here is from genome assembly GCA_003990745.1 of Jimgerdemannia flammicorona. Lineage (NCBI taxonomy): Eukaryota > Fungi > Mucoromycota > Endogonomycetes > Endogonales > Endogonaceae > Jimgerdemannia > Jimgerdemannia flammicorona. The sequence continues at coordinate 20,207 of RBNI01001316.1, read as the reverse complement.
AGTCTTAGTACATTTTTCGTGTCTTTTAGTCAGTCTTTTCTTATTATTTCTTGAATATTCTACTATGTTCTGGTACCTTCTACTTGCTTAGAAACCTTCTCTCAGTACTCAGACACCACTAGAATATTCTTGTCTTTCCTTGGTACCAAGTATCTTGTCTCAGCTAGTTATGGAACCTTTTGGAACATTGTAGAATAGTATTAGTCAGCTTTGCTGAGAACCTATTTCTTGGCCTTTCTCTTTCTTTCCAAGATCCTTCTGGATCTTTCTTTCAGATCATGTATAAATATCCTTGTTCTCTGCCTGAATAAAGCTCAGAATATTTTCTCTCAGAAATCCTTTAAGAATACTTGAACCTTTAAGTATCTCTTTGAGCTACTTTAGGCCAACTAGAACTTCCAGATTTAGCTGCTTCCTCTTAAAGAAACTAGAACCATTACACTTGGTAGTAGTGGTGTAATTACACCTTGCCTTATTAAGAAACCTCATATGAATTTGGAAACCAGTTACAACTAGTCACACAAACCTGAAATGAGCTGTGAAGAGACAGTCTACCAGCCAGACCTCTCTACTACAGAAGAAGCAGGAGGATTGCAGCTCAATATAAAAGATATGATAAATGCCATGGCCCACCAAATTCAAGAACTTCAAGTATAACTAGAACAGCAGAAAACACAAACTATAGATACATCACATCCTGCCATAACACTAGTTAGTTTCAAGCCACTCAAGCCAGATACCTTTGACAGCCATTGAGGAGGACTATCTACAGATGCATAGATCTTCCAATTGGATCAATACTTCAAGCTCACAAAAATGGAAGATAATATGTAAGTCCAATTTGCTGCCATACTTCTCTAAGAAAATGCAGCCATCTGGTGGTGTAATCATATCATGGTTACATCTGTACACTCATATGCATGAATCAGAGATTGGGAAGCTTTCAAGAGAGCCCTTCATAAGCAGTTCAAGCCTGCTAATACCACCAAGCTAGCCAGGGACAAGCTAGCAAATGTCAAGTAACTCAAGTCTGTACAAAGCTATAATACACAATTCTTATCAATTCTACTTGAGCTACCAGCAGTATCTAAGGATAAAAAGATAGACCACCATGTCCGAGGTCTGAAGGGAAACACATGAGTTAAGGTTGAGCTAAAAGAGTCCAAAACTCTTAATGAAGCCATGAGAATTACCAATAGATTTGATATCATAATCTTTAGTAACTGCTTCAAACCAGAATACCACAAAAAGAACTACTTTGAGAACTGCCACAGAAATCAACCAAGAACAATTGACCTGGCACTAATGGACTTAGATATCATAAACAAAAAGAACACTAAGCTCACTCCTGAAGAAAAGGACTGTCTGAAGAAATCTGGAGCTTATTTCTTCTGTTACCAAATAGGACACATTGCAACCAAATATCCTAGGAAGACTAGCAAACCCTCAAGACCAGTCACCATGTTGTCCAAGGACACATCTGTTAATCTCACTATCAGTCAACTTGAGCTCAAGGTTAAGAAGCTTCATCCAAAGGCCCAGGTCCCTCAATATCAAACAGAAGGAGTCATTGATCTTGACCTACACTCAGTCAAACAAGTCACTATTCCAGCCAAGGGCTGCACTCTGGTGCCTACTGGTAGTGCTCCGAATGAGTCAATTCGAATCAAATCCAGATTCAATTTGTCACATGATGGTTTGATCTGAATCTCAAATCCGAAGCCATCCGAATTAACTTAGATTAATCTAAATCACTCCATCTGAATCACCCCATCTGAATCACCCATCCAAACCACCTCAATCCAAATTACTCAATCTGAATCACTCAATCCGAATCACTCAATCTGAATCACTCAATTCAAATCACTCAATCTGAATCCTCCAATTCGAATTCTCCAATTCGAATCCTCCAATTTGAATTCTTCAATCTGAATCCTCATCTGAATCCTTCAACTGAATCCTCCAATCCAAATCCTCCACATGACTCATATGCTGGATATGTCTATATATATAATATATACACATATATATATAATACACATATATATATACATGTGCACATATAAATATGCAAACATACATGTCGATACATCAGTCTTTAATAGTTCACAGTACTGATGATGTTTCAAGTCAAACATCCCTAATAGTTCTACATCTTTTATACAATCCTCACTCTGAAATCTGGCAACATTATGCTAAGATAGAAGATGATGTTGTTTGTAATTATTGCAGATAAAAAATTAAGATGCACCTATTGACTTGTTTGACACATACATGATATTATTTCATCTATCCCTATAAACTGCACCAGCCAGAAGTTCAAAATGCTTGGTGGTATGACTTTAAATATGAATCGACACATAAAAGACAAGCATTCTGGCAAAATCAAAAAGAATACAGAGACAAATAAAATTGACATCCAAGCTGTAGTGGGTATGTTTATCCAATTGCCCAACCATTTCTGTACCAATAATGTTGTTTAATCAAAAATATTTAGCCATACTCTTTGGCAGAATTTCAAAATCGGCTCATTTGCTAGATTGTATATACAGACCAGCCATTCACAACTATCAAGAGTAATCAATTACATAGCATCTTTGGCCTCCTCAAGCATGATTTATATTTGCCAAGTACCAATACTATTTGCAAAGATATCCTGGAGGCCTATAGAAAGGAGCACAATAATCTCCACCAGACATTTCAGGTAAAATAAGGGCAGCACCATGATCTTTGCAAGCTGAATTATATAAAAGAGCTTACCAATTTAACCTTACATTCAATAAGTAGAATTCAGCAGGCAAAATTTCATTTATGATTAACACATAGATATCCCCCAATACAATTTTGTTTCTGAGCATTACTGGTCATTGGATTGATCTTGATTAGCAGCTTAAATCTCTCACCCTTGACTTCGTCAAACTTACTGGCCCTCATTCTGGAGACAATATCGCAGATACTTTTATTAGTTGTATCTGGGAGCTTGGGATCACAACCAAGATAAAAAAAGGGGGGCTTACCATTAGGTCGGCATTTTGAGAGAGGTCCTTAAATAAAACAGATTTTATTGGTTATTTATTTTCACATAATTCACCACCTGAATATTTCAAGTACAGATTTTGGTCATTATGACAGACAATGCTACAAACAACTCAACATTTTTCCAAGTTTTAGTAGCCAGCCTCAAACAGGAAAATGTGACCTTCAGTATAGAAAGCTGCCATATGTAATGCCAGGCCCACATACTAAACCTTACTGTTCAGGATTATCTTACATATGTAGACAAAACATCTGAGAGAGGAGGGGCCCTGAGTATAATTTCCAAGCTGTGCAAACTGGTTATATCAGTCTGATCATCTCTACAATAACGAGACAAATTCGCTGCACAGTATAGGGCAATCAGTTTAGCTCTGAAAGAGCTTATATTGGACATCTGTATACATTGAAACTCAACATTTGCAATGATCCAGCATGTGCTGGAGTTTGCTGTGGTATAATCCTTTTTTTCTTCAGTTGGCTGAAGTAACTTGTTTTAGATGATGGAAGATTTATTTTAAAAAACAAAAAACAAAAAAAGTCAATAGATTTAATGGTGGCTGCCAACAAGGAAATATGGGTTGAGGCTCTAGGTGAAAGTGAGTGGGATATACTTAGGAATGTTGTCAGAGTTTTGGAAGTAAGTAGTGGTTGCTCTGGCTCTACACTCATTTTGTCTGCCTCCACACAATACAACACCTCACCATATATAACTGCCAGTATTTCGATGATTGTACAAAAGATATAGTCAAACAAACGACCCCAACAATAAGCTCTACAATACCAGTATATAACCTTCTGATTGACCAGCTAGAGGACAAGCTTGAGGACAGGCTGGAGGGTTGTAGTAATTTACAGTTAAGCTCAAATCAGAGAGATGCCATGGAGGTTGCTCTAAGCAAGCTCAGAAAATACTACTCCCAAACAGATACTGCTGTATACTCAATCAGTACAGGTATGTTAATGTTGGCGTATGGCTATTGCTCCTTCCAAAATAGAGGAAATCCCACAAAAACTCACTCTCCTTTTCTTCAAACAGTGCTGGACCCATGCTTAAAGCTACAATACCATAAAGATCAGGGCTGGGAGCAGCACTTCATTGAGAGAACCAAGCAGGCTGTAATCAAAGTATATCAGAAAAACTATGTGCTGCCACAAGATTCTGACTGAAATCTGGATGAATATGCTGAGGGATCCCTCCTATCCCACATTTACTTCAGCAGAAAGAGGAAGAGGGAGCCATCAGTGAAAGAGCTGCCATCAATAGATGAACTTACTATTTATCTTACCAGTGACTGTATGGTCCTGCTGGAGGGTATGGAAGTGCTCAACTGGTGGAAGGTGGATTGTCAGATGAGCATTGGGCCAATTTAACCCACTAATCTAATCACTGCTCTACCCACCAGGGCATGCAGCTATGTCAAATGGACTTCCCCAGCCTGTGTAGTATGGCTTGGGACTACCTGGCGATTCCTGCCTCCAGTGCTCCCATTGAGCAGGTGTTCTCAGATGGGGTGGACCTTGTTGCCCCAAAGAGGTGTGCACTGAATGCTGAGACAATCTGGGCATATATGTATCTGAAGTCTTGGTGGGGCTTGGGCCACTAAAATTTGGCCTTGTGGAATATTTAATACCTTTCAAAAATAATAAAAAAGGGAAAAAAAACCTGAGGACCTGGCCTGGAGTTTGCAGTCCAAATGGGGCGAGGTTGGCAGTAGTGGCAGAGAGAGTGTGCAATATTTGTAGCCCTCAGTCAGCAGCAAGGGGCAGCCCTAAGCTGCCAGTACCTGGATCAGTGGGCAGTTGGTGGGTGGGCATGGGATTGGCAGAGGGAGTACACAAAATTTGCGGCCCTCTGCCAGCAACAAGAGGCAGCCCCAAGCTACAAGTGTCCAGGTTGGAGGAGTTGGCAGAGGGGGGGGTTGGTAGGGGGGGATAGGTGGAGGGGGGGTAGGTGGAGGGAGGGGTAGGTGGAGCGAGCACACAAAATTTGTGGCCCTCTGCCAGCAGCAAGGGGCAGCCCTAAGCTGTCAGTGTCCAGATCAGTGAGTGGAGTCAGTTGGCAGGGTTGGTGGGTGTGGGGTCAGTGGAGGGAGCATGCAAAATTTGTGGCCCTCCACTAGTAGCAAGGGGCAGCCCCAAGTTGCAAGTATCCAGGATAGGCAGGGCAGGTAGAGGGAGCATGCAAAATTTGCAGCCCTCCATCAGTGGTATAGGGGCAGCCCCAAGCTGCTAAGAAGTCTGGGGTGGAGGGTGCTTCTGGTGGTTGGAGGGTATTTCCAGTAGTCAGAGAGCATTTCCAGTAGTCGAAATTGCCAGTTTAGGTCCCATGGACACCTCAGCCCTGTGCTGCAGTGCCGCATTGGTGGCACTATAGAGTAGGGCTGAGGGGCTGATAGGGCCCTATATAATGGCTAAGCTAGTACTACAGAAGAGGCATCTGGCCCAACCCCCCTACATAAGACTGCCCAACTTACACAAAATGGCTATCTAACCCTCATGAAAGATTGTCTAACCCTTATGAAAGATTACCTAACTCTTACAAAAACTGCTCCACCTGCTGGTCCCAGGCCTTGATGAGCCTATCATCTATTGTGAGTGCAACAACTGTTGTGTCCGAGCTCTCCTCGAAGGTGATGGTGCCATGGTGGTTGTGTGGTTGGAATAGGATGGCCATGTTGGCCACAAATGAGACTCTGAAACCATAGGTGAGGTCATACCAGACTCTGCCACTATCCTCCCAGGTTGGGCCCTTCCTTTCTGGGATGTAAAACATTACCAAGATGATATTATTATCTGTGTGTATGGGTAGAGAAAGGTTGTACCCGATGTATCCTGATGTGATACAAGTGTATAGTTGGGTGAACTCTTGGCCCAGGACCTCATACTGCCAGGCTATGCTGGTGGATGCCTGCTCTTGGTCTAGCCCTGAGAGCTCTGGCTTAGAAACCTGCCGAAATAGATGGCAACCAATCAGTCCTTTTTGTATATGGGGGGGCAGAAACCCCTTGGGCTGTAGCACTCCAAAAAAGCAGAGCTCCTTACCTCATATGGTATGCTAAATTGTACCAAGAATGTACATACAGCCATGTCAAGATCACCACCAAGCTAGCCTACCATACACTCTACTAATCTGCTCAAAGAACCCCAGATCATAGCCACCATTGCCACACAGACTGTGTCATGCTCATGTGTAGTTTGCTCTTTGATAGCACTTCAAAAGTTCTGGTAGGAGTACAGAATCTTGTGTATCTCTAGAATTATATCAAAAAGAGTATGTGTAATTTATCTGGGGAGGAGTAAAAAAAAAGGGAGACAAGTGTGGGAGATTTCAGAACTCTGGAACCCACCCTTCACTAGTATTGTAGTATACTCAATTTCCATCCAAACCCCCCCCTCCTTGCTTTTTTCACCCCCTCTTTCCTGCCATCTAGTATTTGATGCAATCCTTACAAATCTCATCAATGTGGCAGTGAAGCTCATTGCTGTAGAGGTTTCTTACCACTATCACAACCATCTCTCTACGTTTGTTAATAATGATATGGTTCTCTTTATTGTTGGTTACTCCTGCTGGCCAATGGACCCCTTGGTCAAGAATAATTGACTCTAATTTAAATATCGACCCCCAAGCCTTGATGATGATGCTGGTACTGCTTATGCTGAACATCTTGCCCTCAAATTTCTCTATTTGATCAGATGCCAGATGTGGTTGAACTCAGGTAACTTTGAACTCTCCTTTCTAATGGAACTGAGCTCTGTTCTGAGGAACTGAGATAAGTATGCAGATGAGTTGTGTGTGGATGAGTTGCATGCAGATGGATTGCATGCAGATGGGTTACATACAGATGGGTTGCATACAGGTGGATTGCATACAGACAGGTTGCATGCAGGCAGTTTGCATGTAGGTGGGTTGCATGTGGATGGGTTGCATGTGGGTGTGGGTGTTTTCTAGGGGGAGACCATGTAAAAATGAAATTAAATAAAACATAGAGATGGATATTTCAGAAAAAGAGCATGAGTGAGTGAGTTAGTGAGCTGCATGCTGATGAGTTGCATGCCAACAAGTTACATGAGTTATACAAGATTGCTTACAAAGGCTTGCTTCTATTCCTTTTGAGACCTCCACTACACGATACATTGACTCAATAGCTCAGCCACCAAAGGCATGCCTCACAACATCTGCCAGCCTTTCTTCATCTTGACCAGATATTGTGAATAAAGTCGGCAGATCTTGCCATAGAGCTGTGGACCCTAAGAAAAGCATGAGGTGAATTGGGTCATACTGGGGAAATTTAAATAAATACAAGTGAACAAGTGACAGCTAAGTGAGCAACCTATATCTACTATTGGCTGTTCCAAAAAGGCTGCCATGTATATAGCTGTGAGGTCTGTGAATTCCAAGGTCCAAAGGGCCACTGTGAGTTGTTGCTAGAATTCTCCCTCATCTCCGCCATCGCCACTGTCATTGCTACTACCATTGCCATCACTATTGCCACCACCACCACCATTGCCACTGCCATCGCCCCTTTGGCTCTCGATGAGCAGCTTGTGTGCTGTCCATATGAGAAAGAATCTAATATTATTAGCAGAGAGTGCATTTCTACCTTGAATACTCTCTCTTTTGATGATCATTGTAGGGTGAAAAATGAGTAGACTGAACCAATGTACAAATTAAGGGCTGCTGTTTTGTTTGCTTGTGATGCAGCAAGAACAAAAGAAGAGAGGGAGCAAAAGGAAAGGGTGATGTCACCAAAGTGTGGCAGGAAAAAAAAAAACAAGAGCAAAATGAACAAAAGAAAGAGTGATATTACCAAAGATTTCAATCTGGATAGATCAATCCAGATGGACCAATCCAGATGGACCAATCTGGATAGATCAATCCAGATCAATCCAGATCAGATCATGAGACCAATCTGAGTTGATTTGAATCCACCACATGACAAATCTGAATTGAATCTCATCCAGATCAACTCTATTCATTTGGAGCACTAAGTATCAGCTTATGATCATAGATCCTGACTGGGTAGTTTTGAAGTTTGACTGTCAGATTGATAGTGAGAATGAATAATATTGTGTTTTCTATATTTATGAGATTGTCTATATCTCTTCTAGATCTCACTTTTCTGCTATTTACTCAGTAGTATATTATTATCATCTTCTATCTAAGAATTACAGACCTCAATTTCTATCTTATAATGAAATGAAATATCTTAAATTTTTTCTTAATCTATTCATAGATGATTTTGATCTATATCAAAATATCTATTACTTACTTAGTAAGATATACTTGGTTATTAATAACTTACTTCTCTATTTGAGACAGTATATAAAAAATATTTTTCTCTTGAGATTTATTCTCTTTAGTGCAACTTTCAATGATTTTATTAAACTATTTATAGAAGAAATACATCAGATATAGAATAGGATTGAGCTTGATATCAATGGTGAAATATACTAAATTATAGCTAGTATATATATATTTTTTTTTTGTTTTTTTTTTTTTGTTTTTTGGATATTATATATTATGCTACTGCTTCAAGAAAAGATGATTAATAATAGTATATTTTATTGATATAAACTTAGGTATTATTATAAATGATCTTCTACAGAGCAATAAGGTCTCATCAGTAATATAGTATAATATAGAACATAGTTGCTATTATTATATAATAACTTATTTAGAACTCAGCAATCTCTTTTTTTTTTATTTTTTTTTATTTTTTATAGAGAACTCAGTAATCTCTAGTATAATATCATTAGTAATACTCACTTCTATCATATTGTATCAGGCCTTCTTGATCAACTCAGAACAGGCTTTCAGAAGACTACTGAAAAGTCACAGTTTACATCAAAGTGAGATCTCTCTACATCTTTGATCAATTCTTTCAATGAGCTATAATTTGATTGATACTTTTAAGTACTATATGACCCAGTATACATCTTACTCTAGAATATCTCATACATTCTAATTGAGTTAATATTAGTAATTCTCAATGCTTTTAGTAAGTAGAAGTTTAAGAATTACTTGTTACAGCTATCTCTTTCTCATAGATAGCCTCACATTTCTGACCTAGTCTCACATCTTACTCCTTTTTCTTCAGCAAATATAACTATTTGATTACAGTAGACCCTTATATATATTCTCTTATAGCTGAATAAGATCTGTTTATTAGTTACTACTCTGTCTATTTTAAAGACTAGAATAGGATGTATATAGTCATCATAGGTTCTGAAAAAGATCATCAATTGCTAGATACTCATAGCCTATACTAATCTGGCCTACTTCATATTAAACCTATAGTAGAGTAGATATGAAGAGATGAATTTAATCATATGTATAACAACTTACAGTATAGCTCAACAAAGTATATAGAGCAAGCTTGTGAGCTTGAATCATAATATTTCTCTCCTGAGTATGATTTTTGATGAGTTGACATAAGATATATAGGCCAGAGAAATATAGAATAGGAGAGCAATACTTCTTGACAGACTAACTAGTTTATTGATTAAGTATAAAGATAAATAATAGAGAGAGGATGAGAGGTACTAGCTAGAGAATATAAATGAAAGAAATCTGAAAGGAATATATAATATAAGTGACTTAGGAAACTTTATAGTAGTTGGAGTATAATGCTTACAACTTTATTGAATTTATAACTTTTATATAGATCTTACAAGATAAATTTAAAATTCATCCAACTTTCTATATATTGCTTCATCTTTTTTGAAGCTCACTTCTATAGAATATTATGAAATCTCTCTATATTATTTAAGGAAATAGTCTATCAGATCTACAAGATAATAGTCATCAGTACAAATGAATAAGTCATCTAGCATAATCTCACAGTATACAAGAGCCTCATACAGAGTCTTCAGTTTTCAATTAAGAAGTCATTATATAGCAACTCAGACCTGAGCAAGCTACTTGATATAAGTCTACTTGATAGTATTTATTTTGAGTACAGGAAGGATCTTTGCATAGTACTAGACCACTTAGATAAAGATAATACTACTCTCCAGACAGATGATCACTAAGATAATAGTGATTTTCAATTATAATTTTGCTCTAACTTGAATTTACTTTGAGACTGATATAATACAATCTTTGGCTACTTATAGATATATCATCTAAGCTCATTTATAGTAATGTCAATTTTCAGATAATCAAGCTCTATAGATGACTATAGTAGTAAGAGTATATTTCAAATATTCTGGCTCTTCTGAAAGGCTTTCTCTCAAATATTCAACTCAGTAAGCTTAATCAGATATAGTAATAAAGGAGTATAAGAACTTTAGATAGACTATAAGGTCTCCTATTATGATATAGTATCATATAAAATTCTTGGACAGGTGGATGATGATGAGTAGGTGAATGATGATGAGAAAGTAGATAGCAATGACAAAATTGTAATAGTGAAGATATATATTGGTAATATGATTAAGTTTTAGATAGATTTCGAAGCAGATAGATAAGGATTCATAGAAGTTGTAGCAGTGATGAAGTATTAAGACAGAGTATTCTTAATTGTATCCTGGATGGAGTGTATAGCCAATCAGCATCCTCTTCTCAAGCTTCTATAGTACTAGTATCTTCTACTTTTTGAAAAGTACCAGTTAGTATTCTTCTCACTCTGCTTAGTAGATCATCCAAAGTTTGTGGGTGGAATATATTTTATAGATATTGGGGGCATGCTAGTGAGGAATGATTGGGTTTTTAATGTAGTTTGAATTGTGATGAGATCAATGGTTTACTGTACTGTACTGTGTTTCTCTCAAAACTATATCAATAGAATACTCAGATTGTCTTGAGATTGGAGAGATTGACTGAGACTGAGTGTAGAGCTACATATGTCACCCACTCATCCATCATAATTCAATCTCAGCTTATCACCTCTCTCAGTGGAGAATTACTCCCAAGATTATTTGTGAAATATGCTTGAATTCTCTTAAGCACTTAGTGAAAAAGCCCATCAATCAGAACTTATAGTCAAAAGCTTCATCCAAGAACCCAGATTCCTCAATCTCAATCTGAAGGCACCATTGGATTAGACCCCCCCCCCCCCCCCACCGTTTACAGCTTGCCAAAGCCGGGGTTGTCAAAGTTAACAATTTAGAACCGCGCCAGGTGGCCTGGTTGCCGGCAAGATTCAATATACTAATATTGAGCTATCGTCATTCGTGCACAAGTGTGGTGCTTGCAATTTCGTAGATAGATGGTAAGCGCCTGCTTTTTCGTGTTTCAATCTGCATGATAACGATTGTTGTAGTGACAATTCAGCGTTCTGGTGATATACATAGTTTGTTTACAAAAACGACACGGAATGATGAAGGTGACCAAGAATTTCTATTTTTTATTTGTTAAAAAATATAATGAATAAATAAAATGTTATTCAAGTTGTAATAATGAAGGGATCCGTCAAAAACCCAAACAATTCCTGATTGATCCCTTGGGACCCAATCGCCTTTTTGTTTGACACTACGATCTTGAGAGTGTGCTGGCCGAGACGTAGACCGGTTCGTCTTTTTTTTTTTTTTTTTTTTTTTTTTTTTTTTTTTTTTTTTTTTTTTTTTAAAAAAAGATATTAGTGACGAGGAGAAAATTATTCTCAGCGCAAAAGAATATATATATAAGAGTACGTACTTGAAAAGGATGACGCTTTTGGTAGCTTTTGCAGCGTACGAATTGACTTCTCCGACGAGCTTGCCGTCAATGTATACTTGAGCAATACCGTGGTTGTTCTTTTTCGGCCCTACCCAGGCAACGCTGTATACGAAAAAAATAAAAATTCAATACCAGTATCCCAGCTGTTCTATGCCTAATAGACAAATTGCACTTGACATTTCAATCGTATACCTCTCTCCGCCAAAATAAAATGTAGCAGAGGCGCCCGCAGTGTTGGCAAACCTTGTGGTTATATTATTAGATTCTGCACCCCATTTACCTGCGATAGAATTGTAAAGGTCAACAACGTTTGCAAATTACAATACAATTGCTTGTTCGGATTGTACCTGAATACGTAATGCGGCAGGTGTCATCGGCTAGATATTGGTTAGCCCACACGGTTTTGTTTACAACGGGGACAGAATTGAAGACTTGGAATTCGTCGAAAGACCACCTGATTGATGCAAAGTACGATGGCTGATGAGTCACGAGCAAAGGTTAGACGCCGTTCAAGCAACTTCAGCAAAAGAATCTCGTTTACCAGCAGATCCCATCGCCCGCTGTAAGCGTGATATTCACGTAACGCGCTTTGGTATTTTTGGAGAAGTTGATAACAGTCGATGGGGGACCGGTGGACGAATTACCAGTTTTAACCGGCTCTCCCCAAGCCTTTTCATCTTTCCCCCACACCTTTGGATTACTGCTGAGACGAAGCTGCCATCCCCTCGGATAATTACAGCTGCTGGGATTGGGAATGTTGAGAATAATCTTCTCAAAACTTTGAACTGAGCGCATATCTACCGCCCACCAGTTACCAACTTTCTGATTTCCTGTAGAGAATAAATGGTGTGCATTAGCAGTTGACGATGGTTTACCAGTGTGAGATGCGTCTGTCAATATTGACCTTCAGTATTCCATTCACTAGAGGTATCGCCGTCTATAGCACGCCAGGCTATCTCGTTGCCTGGACTAAGACGTATTGTTAGCAACGAGTGAGGATGTCTTCGACAAACATAAAGTGATACTTACAACGCAGCGGGAATCCAATTCGTAGCATCTAATTGAGCTGCTTCGCTCTTGGTGGTAATTGAAAGCACGCAAACGCCGAGAGCGATGGCCACATCCAAAACGCGCATATTTTCGTGTCGTTTTTGGCCTTTGAGAACTCCCCGAATCTTATGGACAAAATGTCACTATATATAGGAGGTAAGTAGGTCTGGCCAGAAATGGTTCTTTGATACACAAAATTGCTCATGCTCGGTTATCCTAAATTTCTTGCAGATGGGTTGGCGGGAATGATTTATTTTGTGTTTAGACCAAGACCAAACATTTCTATTTCACGGTGATATCCTGTCCGTCGTGGGTGTTGGCGGACATTGAACAATGGTGGCAAATGCCCAATTCGAAAGAGCCTAACACTAATTATAAGGAACTGTAATCTAGTCGGGGTTATGGCAACGTGACAAGCCCTTATTGGCTTGGTCAATTGTCTGACATTATTCTTATGGTCTCCTGAATTTTCGTTTCACATCAAAACATATAGGAGGCAAGTAGGTCTGGCCAGAAATGGTTGACTAAGCACAGGAATGGTTTATTTTGTGTTTAGCCCAGACCAAACATCTCTAATCCACGGTGATATCCGTCCGTTGGCGGACATTGAACAATCGTGGCAAAATGCCCAATTCGAAAGTGCCTAACACTATAAGGAACTGTGGGTTATGGCAATGTGACAAGCCTTATATTGGCTTAGTCAATTGTCTGACATTATTCTTAGGAACGGAGTATTAAAATCCTGCCAACTTGGCGGGTTTCCCTAAAGGACACGCACTTTTGTTAGTTGCGTCGAAAACCTTGGGAGATTTGCTAACCGCGAAATAGATTTGATAATATCCCCTTATGGAGGGAAGTAGGTCTGGCCAGAAATCCTTTGATACTCAAAATTGCTCATGCTCGGTTATCCTAAATGGGTTGACGGGAATGCTTTATTTTGTGTTTAGACCAAGACCGAACATTTCTAATACACGGTGATATCCTGTCCGTCGTGGGTGTTGGTGGCATATGTCCAATTCGAAAGAGCCTAATACTAAAGAACTGTAATCCAGTGCAACGTGACAAGCTCTATATTGGCTTGGTCAATTGTTTGACATTCTTGGGAACGGAGTATTAACATCCTGCCAAACTTGGCGGGTTTCCCTAAAAAGGACACGCGCTTTTGTTAGTTGCGTCGAAAGATCGCGAAACATCCTTCGGCCTGCGTTCCGAACAACAGCAATATGTAATACAACTCTGGTAACTTGTTTGTCGTCGGACCCGGGAGAAGGCTAAACGCGCCATGAATCATAAAAAGGCATTGATCCGTTCGCTCCGTCGATGTATATACCTCTCTAGTTGTTTCAGTGCGTTGATTGCACAATACCCTTTCCCAGCGCTGTTTAATTCATGAATACTAGAATTTCAAGGTTAGCCACTTGAAATCCTTTGCAGGTCAACATGGATCCAACGGCTTCTGACATCAAATCACTCTCAGAATATTAGCAATCTCTGTCGTGCTGAGCACCATTGGCGCTTCCGCAATCGCAACCAAAAGCAGAACTTGGCATAATGTCCTTTTTGGAGCCTTCTATAGGCTTCCGAGCCTAAATGGGAGTGTCGCAGGCCAGGTTAAACAGTTCTTGACGGTAGGATTCAACCCCAATGTCGATGTTTTGGAAAGAAAGTGCTGAGTGACGAAGCTCCATCCTGTTTGCATAACATATGTAACTAGGTTCCGGTCAATACCACCTGGTCGTTCTATCGCGACCCTCCTTGCATGGCAGATCTTGGTCTATATGCGCTGAAGATCTGGTAAGTTCCATTCATAATTTAGCAGATCTAAGTGTAAAAATTGACGCTGATCTCACACTTACCGTCCGCCCTCACCCAAAAGGGATGAAAAAGAGTTCCAGAAAGTGGCCAACATCGATGCTGACGTATTCAAAGCCTATTTTGCATTGGCGCCTTTGTGGTTAGAAGGTTTTGCCCGTATAATCAACGAAGGCGTAGGTGGGAAGAACAGCGCTACGTACAATGAGACTGTATGGGAATTTCAATGCAGTTTGGACGGAGTTGGAGCGGCGCTGAGTATTGCAACAAAGCATCAAAATTTGGGTTACGGCCTTGGAAGCCAATCCACCTATGTATACAAGGGTAATCGTTTATTTTTCATTCCTTTTGGCGTGTACAAGTTCCGAACCACTTTTAAACTCTAAGTCCTCATCCTCTCTTCCTTATAGCAATCAAGTATATCATCGACTTAACCGTGGGCGTCTCCTATAACCCAGTGCAAGAGAACGGGTTCGCTGATATCGTTGAAACCGGTTGTTTCCGCGTCATTTTCGCTATTGACGATGTCGTTAAAAAATACCCAAACAATGGCGTTTTCACCAAAGGCGATGTCACAAGATATTACAAGTGGATGGCCACCTTCCCGAGTACTTTTTTGGTGCGTTTTTTTATTTATTTAATTATTATTATTAAAAATACCCATTGTGTTGTAATTACAAACCGTTGTCACCAATCAGTCTAACATGAATCCTTTCATTTAAAAGAATTTTCCGGCCCCTGATTGCCATGAACAAGTATATTCCCAGCAGAAAGGAACTGACAGCTTGTGGCACAATGTGATTACACCTTTCAAGGGCGGTCATGGCGTCGGCATCGCTTCTGATAGGTAATAAATAATTTATTTATTTACTTGAACTTCTAATTGATGACATATTGAGTCTTTTTTTTTTTTTTTTTTTTTTAGCTCTACTTACGGCGGTGACGATCTGTCAATGGTTTGTTGGGCATGGGCTGCGATCGGATCCCTCAATCCTGTAAGTATGTCACCATCCGAAGACGGATTCGAATATTCAGACTCAAACTACCGCGTCGAGGGCTCCACGGTTAATGAGGCGCATCTGACTGCCTTTATTTCCTATTCGATTTACTGGGATCGTCTTAGTACTCCATCATCAAAACCACGGACGAAAAATACCTGGCGCCATTTGCTAAATGGATTCTCGACTATGCCAACCAAATTATGCCTTTCGCTGGAGAATCAGGGGGCGTTTTGCCAAGTTTCGGTTAGTTGTATATGTCATCAGCGTTTGATGCGCAGAACTATCCGCTCGACTTTATATTTATATTTACGCGATGGCATATTCCACTTTGTAGGTGATGCCAGTTGGGCCCAAGGATCCCATCTGTATATGAGAGCCTTCGAGGTAATTTTGTATCTGGAAATCACCGTGCTCTCACGAACCGTCCGCCAGAGCTTACTCGATTTTGTGTTCGGACCACCTACGTATGTAGATCGCCGCCACTCTTTTGAAGACCTCTCATCCTGACGTTGCCAGCAAGTTGAAGAAGGTCGCCAACCAGATTTATATTTACCAATGTGGCGGTCTTAATAGCTGTTTAACAGATGATCCTGGACCCCTCATGATTGACTTTTTTGTAAGTTTGTGTGCATCGCGATCCTAGATCCAGATTATTTGTCTTCATTGCAAGCGGGTCTCAAATCATATCTGTCCCTCTCCTTCACAGGACGAAACAATCCCTCTTGACAACGAATGGGTCCCGTCATCCATGGTTAGTATGCGTCACCAACTACGGGGTGTGGTTGCTCCGGACAAGCTCATTCTGCGAGGCAAAGCCACTCCGAATACCCGTGGCAAGCAGCCCTTTGTGATGCTCAATTGTATGCAGACTGGCGGCCACGGCCACGCCGATGTTACGTAAGTACAGGCTGTTTTGCTCCATGGAGTTCACATTCTTTTTATTTTTCAAAGCTACGCATGCAAATTGACCTTTTTGCCCGCTTATTAACAGAAATCTTATCGCTTGGGGTGTGAAAAATCAAGTAGGTCTTCGCCTTCCCGGATACGACTCCACCCCCGATGTATTGAACAACGCATTTCTACTCAGGCCGTCTTGGAGTCCATTTTTGAATTACACTCAATGTAAGTACGTAAGCGTATAATATTCATTCCGCAAGGCTCGGAATACTTCTCTGAGTGCCCTCCGCTTCACTGCTGAGAATGCCACACTAACGGAGTTTGCTCTCTTACAGATAAGGACTCCACCTGGCAATTCTCCCCAATCCTTCCGTTTTGCTGGTCGTGCTGGGATATATGGTCTGATCAGCGCAACATTATTGATGTCGAAGTCATGGAATTCGACCGTGTTGCCTATGGCAAAATCACAGAGAACTACATGACCCGGTCCTCCCAGCCGGTGAATCTTAACGGCTATAATAGCCGGCTCTTCAAGCACACACGTGAAGTAGCGCTTGATCGCGAGACCGGAGCGATGTTTGTATTTGATACGGTCTACGGCCTCGATACCAGTAAGTGATTTACCTAACTTTATTTGGACCCCAAAGTTGAAACTTTTCCAACACTTTAATGTACGCTTTCATTTTTCAGTTCCTGGAACTCCCTTCCAATTTGGCCAGCTTTGGCAGATCTCTGAAGTTTTGAAGAATCTCACCAACGGAGTCATCGCTCAAGACGGTGACTACTTCTATATCAACCCGTGGAGTCGTCCTGCGAACGGGAATGGGGGAAAGAGTGTTCCCTATCTCTTGCAAATGGCCGGTCCGGCAAACACCAAGTTCGAAAACAAGTATTGGAGGTTCCACGGTGGAATGTCAGGAGACTGGTAATTGCATAAACTGTCAAGCAGTATTTCCAACCAACCGACATTCTCTTGCGCAAGTTTCTTAACGAAGGTGAACCACCAACACACACAGGTCCCAGATTTACCACGTGCACACCTACAACACGATTCCCGTGGTCAAGAACAAAAAGATATCTTTTTTGTCGGCTTTCTATCCGTTGAGCACCAACGCTTCTGTGGCTCACCTCCCCAAAATTGTCACCGAGGTCAATGGCGCTACTGGTTTGGTGAAATATGACGATGTCACCATCTACTTTGGCAAACAAACCCCCAAGAGTTTCAAAGTTGTCACAAACTTTGCTTTCCAAGTTGGTTCGTATAAGGCTTCAATTCAAGGCGAGCCGGCGGGTGGGTTTGGGGGTAATATGGTGACAACGTGTGGCGGAACGAAGATTAAGGAAAATAAGCATGGGATTCTGCAGTATTACGAGTTTGAAGATTTGTCTACGTGAACCGTTTTGATGCTGTAATTTCAATATACAAGTACATTCAATGGAAAAATAAGGAAGTAGGTCGATGGCTGAACCAATTTATAACATACCAAATGTTTTGAGAATATATGCAACACAAGCATAAGAGCTAGGTGTAGCGACGTTATGCCAACGGGCGATAATCCTCCATAATAAATAAAAGGGGTATCAACTCATCGTCCACACCAATGTCTTTCACCTCCATCACATCACGATGGATACATCTACACTCACATCCGCGCCGCCAAAAAGGAGCACGCCCTCGCCAAAGTCCAGAAGTCCAGGCAGCCATAGAGATGCATTGTCGCCTGTCGGTTGATTTCTTCGCCCTCCCGCGATCGGCCTCCAACATCTCCTCCGCCTCCAGCATCTTGCTCGGGTGCCCGGCATCCTAGGTCTCGTCCTTCGCAGCTCGACGATCGACCGCCGCCCAGAGCAAAACCACTACCCCCTCGGCACCTGATGCACGACCACTCCGGCATCCTTCTCGGCGCAGCTCCTGTATTGTCCTTGATAGGTGCCGCTTCCTGTTCAAGCAGCTTGGCATGAACGGCTTCCTACAGGATGGCCTTTGATTGACGAACTAGTCGTTGAGGAGGATTTGGACGTTGCGTTGCACGTAGGCGTAAAGTTGATACAAAAGACTCAATTGGATAATTGACATTTTGTTATTGAGTATAACTCACGAAATAAATCTCACTTGAATCTGATCTGTAAACCCGTGTAGAGCGTAACAGCCAAAAATAAAACTAAATTAAATTAAATTAAACTAAAATCAACGTGTGAAAACCAAGTTTTGAAAATAGCCCTTTCTATCGGTGAATATAGTCGACCGTGGTCCGGAAGCATGGAAGCGGTATCTACCCACGCCGAGAGAGACCTTATTTAAGTTATTGGTACTTCAATCTTCTTGAAGGATGGCTAGGAATGTGAAGGGCTCCATCAGTTGCGGAAGCATTTTTTTTTTACACACTGATTTTTGATGATCTCGATACCACATTATCTTATTAGTTTCCCATCTCTACGTTTTCGGAGCCGAACAAGCTCGTAAGGAGGGTCGAGTCGTCGACGTGGTCAAGGAATTTGTGCAGATCAACCCGCGAGTTGGAAGATGAGGAGGCCTAAGCTCGGCATTGGCGACGAGGTTATCTTTTGTGTTTAAATATATTTCAATCCAGCATTTATTACAAAGATAATATTTACGTAGTCTTCATTTCATTCTGGGATGATCTATATAGACTATTCTAGTTCCGAGTTTCTCGCCATTTGAATCTAAATACTATAACGATATAATTACTATTTCCCACTAGATGACTATTATCATTTTTAGTAGCTATCTCCTTCCAGATAGCCTCCCAAGAACTTCTCTAACTTAAGCACATATAATATCATTTTTGAATGCAAACTGTAGGTCATCAACAACATTTCTCTCAAAATTATAAAGTGGCAATTTGGGAGTTTAAAACAATACCAAAGGACTGTGTATGAAAACGGTTGGATTTCATTATCAAAAAGATTGTTGGGACCATTTGTATCGTTCAGATAAATACATTCTTTGTATAACAGAATACTCTACAATGATAGAGATTTTGTTTGGCAACTTGTACGCATGGAGGTGGGGGTGGAATCAGATCGTCGACTGGCGGAGATGTAGACGCGCCACAACTTGGGTTTCTTTGGATCGACATTATTGAGATTTTGTCTGACAATGGCCTCCTTGAGGTCAGTCACAGTTGCATTGGGTTGAATTTTGACAGTGAATGTAGCACTGTTACTGAGAGGGAGAACCATGCATCTGTCTGGATGTTGGGCAGGAGGGAGGAGTGGTACAGACTCCTGAACATTGGTTAGGAGAGTGTGAGGTGATGGGTGACTTTTAGAGAGAGATTGAGATGTAGCTGAGGGGGTGTCCACTAGAGTTGGTGGCTGACAGAAGGTGGGGTGACCTCTGGAGGAGATTGGTAGGGGGGTTGGGAGATGAGTGGTTGACTTTAGGATGAGTGTTGGTGATTTGGATTAGACTTACAGGACATTGACTATTTGTCTTTGAAGAGAGTTGACAGCTAATATTGGGGATGAGAGTGGCTAGATGAGAGTGACTGATAATAGATATATTGACTGGGTGGTAGTGGGGTGGGGGTGCTGGTGGGAGATATTGGAGGTAATTGGTGGAGACAATATGTAGGAAGAGTAGGGAGAGGATTGAGGTCAGTGGTATTTTGGAGAAATAGAAAAGGAGAGAGAGAGATTCTGAATAAGATTGGATGAGGAAGTTCATTTGTATTAGTATTTCATAGATAGTTTAGTAATAAAGTTGAAGTCTATATAACTATAAAAAA